>NNCF01127239.1:631398-683296 GCA_002313205.1 Laupala kohalensis | reverse complement strand
CAGATTTTACAAGTGTTTTAATGAAATGATGCAGCCGCTCTGCCGCCGTTGTGTCTTGCCTTGGAAGCGAAACGACCGGAACGACTTCCGGTGAGTTATTTCGTTCTGAGGTGCTGAGATGAATAGACACACTTCCGATGTTGTGTCAGAGTTGGACCAGCATTGAAGTTAGGGGGAGCTGCCTTGGGTGGAGTGAGAAGGGAGGGTAAGGAAAAAAATTGAACCGAAAAAGATAGGTTTAATCCATAAATTCCTGGGCTTATCAGGTAAATAGTGACATGATCCCTTATACGTTAGTTCATATGGGGATTAAATACCCATGAGTATGAGTTGGTGAGCAAGGCTAATTGGTGACGTTTCGATTAATTTGTTTCTCTCGCAGACAACTTTACATTGCTTGCTCAAGGGTGGATTCATCCAAGGATTTATTTATTCTCGCTGCTGATGGTGAATCACAAAATGTAGTTAACAATTAATTTCTAAAATGTATTATTATTAATTTCTAAAGTTAAAATGCTGTACGTATTCTTAAAAACCAGTAAGTAAAAGTATTTTACAATATAGATATATTTTATTTTTTCCTGAGTAAAAGAAGAATGGTCTAACAATAAGAAAATGTGTTTCCTCTCGCCATTAACCCCATAATTTGAAATGCAAGAAATAATACATAGTTAAAATGAATACGGTTTACTTAATCTATTAATACGGATAATACAATTAAAGATACAAGACGAACGAAATAAATGTGATTCAATCAATTAATATAATCCTGAATTCAAGGGATTAATTCGTAAACTTCTTTCAATTCGTGTTTCATTTTTTGTGACATCAAAGTTGCGTTGATGTCAAAGACTTAAATCTTGTCTGTGGGGTTTACGACTTCTCTGGTTTGCTTCAAAGTTGAGATTATTAGATTGTCTATATTCACATTCAAATTTTGGTTTGTTTTGCTGCTCATGAAAGTATTTTGATTGAATTTTGAATACCATTACAGCACTTGACATCCAATTTACGACATATCTACTTTGTTTTCAAATTGAATACAAGCTTACTTATTGAATCGAAACTCAAGAGTTTTTGTCATGTTTGTTTAACCCTTCGTAATAATTAAGTGTAGACAGAAATACAAAAAATGGAAACGGTTCCTTTTAGTTTGTGAAACTTTAAGTCAAAATTCAAAAACTCACTTTTATCCCTTTAGAATTGTACTTTTCATAAGTATTTTTCTTAATGATATTCTATATATACGAAAGTCACATCCTCTAAAAAAATTCGAGTTCATATCTTTATTAGTTTGTGCGTTGATGAAAACAATCATTTTTATCACTCTTTACTCCCTTAACAGTAAAATAAAATAATCCCAGAAATCAGGGTTTTGATATTAGAATTAACAATATTTACGTACAAAAACTGAAATGGTATCTCAATTAATTGGTGAGATATAGCGAAAATATATACCATGCCTTTATTGTGAACAATAAGCCTGAAAACATTTGTGACCCTTTGTAACAATGTAAAAATGCTCGAATAGTAAGTATTGACGAACCTCGATATTGGAAATACATCAGAAAATTGAATGTAACTGACTCTCTGTAGGAACATTTACTTGTAATAAAAATGTCTATTTTAGTGACCTGAGTTATACGATAGATACTTCTTTCCCCCGTCCGGTAGTATAGACAAGTTTCACTCGGTTTCATATAACACTCGGTTTCATAAACAGGACATCAGAACAGCTATGAATAGTATAGGAGAGGGGTGCCCACAAGGGGCGGGTCGCGACTCAAACTGAATCATCGAAAGAAAAAAAATTTGGGGGGGGGAAGAGGGAGGGTTGAAAATGCATCACGAAAGTTTAGAACATTTAATAGTTAAATAATAAATATACTTTTTAAAAAAGCATATATTAAAATAAATCATGATAATGTTGCATTAAATTTTAAACTTTACGAATATTTTAACATGATAAATAATTTCAATTCATTTTCAGAACAGATGAATAAATCGTAAAAATTCATGCTTAGCATAGATCTAGACCGCTGAATATGATGCGCAACGGTAGTGAATCTTTAGAACCGTGGTCTGAGAGCATCAAGCGCTAGGTCAAGTGTTACTGCGTGGGTTTCAAGTAAGAAGAGAGGTGAAAGAAAAACTGTCGTTTCTCGAATTGTACGTTGATATTGACTTCTTTAATGTAAATTTCGTTTACGATTATTTGCAGTCATGGACACCTATGCTCATTACAAATTATACTGCATTTTTCTTGAGGATTTTCATGGCCTACTTTTCTTAAAATCAAGTGACAAACGTGCTAATTGCCTCATTCTCTTGTCTTATATATCTTACAAATAAAGAAGCGGACATGTATAGTCTAGTTGCCATCTGAAAAGTTACCATATATGGGAGAACTGCCAAAGTCCTCAATTGATTTCCCCAATGTCGTATACTACTTGAGTTAGTGATCTTATACGTTGTATTCACTACCACCAAACTTGACGAAATAACTGTAGGAGAGCCTGTCCTTAAAACACCCTTTTTTTATTCTTTGTAGTGTAACACAAAATGAACATTCCTATTTATAAAATACATTGCGTAAATTATCCAAAAAAATCTTAATTTATTAATCTACTTTCAACGAAATTCATTTTACGGTACACTCTGAGTAGTTGCCATAGTGTTGGTACACCCGTAAGGTATATGAAACGCAGCCAAACGATGATTTTAATTTAAACGACAATCACAGGCAGTCCAAGTATTAACGAGTGTGGGGTTTTTGTTCTAAAATATTGGTGGTGGCAGCACTGAAACACCACTCGAGTCCGCCATCTTTATTTTTTATTGCGCAAACTCTCGATAACTTGAGTATACCTGAGGTGCTTATCCAGTGAAATGATGAAACGTAAGAAACCTCGAAATCTCAGTTTAGCGCATATGAATCTGAACATATGTAAATGGAATCTGCGTATGGTTCTTCGAAATTTTAAAAATTCAAACTCTTTTCTTCTAATTTCCTTATGTTTACCTACTGAAATATAAATTGAAACCTAAATATGTATTGTAATCCCATTTAAATTTATCCTTTATTAGTAAAAAGAATGTTCTGCAGGTGGTCTAGATTCTCATACACGTGGTCTAGAGACAGTATTGTATCCAAGAAAAAAATCGTGAGATTTTGACGGAAATATTCTTAGTGTCTCTGATACCAAAAGTTTTTTAATATGACGTGCGTAATACCGTATGGCTTGTAAAATATCGGAAGGTGGCTGACTACCTTCCTCACTGACACTACTTCTTCGGTCCGAATTGCTCTCAGACACACAACCTTACGCTCACACAAACATCCTTGCCCTTGGCGATCGGAATGATTCGCCTACTGGATATTTCTTAGTGCAAACTCTTTTTTACGGCGCATGTAAAAGACAAAAAATTAATTTTATTTTGGATTCTGCGCAACATTTTTAGAAAAATTATATCAAACAATTGCCAGTTTCAAGTAATCACTTTCCCTTTATTTTATAAGTAGAAGATTAAATTGCTGTTGTCAACATCAATATTGGATGGTGAAAATGGTTGCTTTTTTCTTTGTAAAGTTAGTTTGCGTACTATATAGATAAGAGTCTTAAAAGTGTATGAGAAAGCATGTGCACTGGTTTTGCAAACAGGTTAGGGTAAATAAGAGGGATAAAGTTGTAAAATATTTCTAAATTTTTGGAATATGATTTGGAAATGAGAAAGCGAAGAGGGGGGCTATTTATTTTTTGGGGGGAGGTGATTTTTTTAGGGGGTGGTCTCGTAAATTTGGGTCGGTGTCTGCGTCATAGGGTTTAGGGGGTGGGCACTTTTGTTAATACGATAATACACAATGGAGAATAATGTAACTCACGAACAATTCTCTACATAAATTGTTTATTATTTTCCAGAAAACATGTCATAAATTCACTATCTTCTTTTTTATCCGTGTTTTAAAAAATAGGAAGGCCGCTGAACCTGTCATTTATCAGGACTCAAGTAGTCTAGTAATATTCTTTTCAAGTAAATAAGTCAAGTAGTTTATTTTTTTAATGTAATTTTTAAATGTTTTTATCTTGGAGCTGAAATAGAAAATCGTCAACACACTTTTAATACTCTAAAGTGTGATTCTTCATATGTGTTTTGCTTCGTTCAGTTACGCAAAAAAAGAATACAAATTTTTTGGAACATTTATGTCTTAATGTGTATGTTGATGATGAATATACTTTACTTTTTATTTAGAGTCAAATAATAATCTCTGAAAAACAAAGACACGTTATCAGAGCAGTATACATTTCTGTTTTAGTAAAATCTCTTGTAGAGATGATCTTGAATCCTCAGAGTCAGTAGTGCATTATGCTGCTTCGATGCTGCTTGATGCGCCGTGGGGGGTCTCCGTTTTGAAGTCCGCACAGTACGTCTTCGAAGAGGACATGGACATATAGTCGTCGCGGGGAAAGAGAAATAATGAGAGAGGAACCTTAATATCACGTGAAAGTTGAGGAGCCAATGCCAGCAATGCGAGATTGCCGACTCTTCCTCTCGTTTTAGATAGGTGGGCGTTTTATTCGTGTCAGCAAAATCTTTGTGAGTTCACATTCGGGTGCTGTCGCCTACATCAGCCGATTCGTAGAACCAGTAGTAAATGACATGCAGACTGTAAGTTCATCTCACCTTTGGACGCTGTCTGAACTAAGTTTTTCCACGAGTCATAGCAGTTCATGTGTGGGTGACGAGGCTTCCCGTCCGGGATGGGCGGAGACCACCTCCCGTAGCAGACATGTGACAACACCGCGGTTTTGCTCCATTGGTTACATGGCGAGGACTTGCATGATGCGTGAGTGTGCGGCTGCTGCGTTGCGAGTCAGGGGACTAGGGTGAGTGTGGGCGACAGAGATGGTTCGTCCCGCGGGAGGAGGTCGAGACTCGCCCTCTCTCCACCGGACGTCCGCTCAATGGGTAGTAAATCGCTTCCTTCTCCGACAGAGCTCCCGTTGCTCCTGGTGTTGTATCACTCTGCTCTTAGGCCAAACGGTTTCGCGCCATCTCTCTACTCCTTTTCGATGTGAGTTTGCCAGATTGTGGTGTACATTATCCGCTCGCAGGACAGACACAAATAAATGGCTAAGGATATTTTGTGCGGATCCAACCACCCCAAATACGTTAATTATTCTCCATAATAGTATTACACTTCTCTAAAATATACCAGTTGCTACTTCCAGCGAAGTATGAAAGTAGGGATTCAATAAAAACTTTTGTTCTCTTAAATAAAGATTTTTCTTTTTATAACAGTTGTGAATAAATTTTTATAAACAGGTCATTTTTCATACAAATTTCTTTTCGCTATCATTATGTTTTGTAAGCAATCTCTCAAAAACATGACGATCTATTTATTTGTGATGAGAAACTGAATATAAACTTTCTTTCTTTACCATGTGAACTTTCAAGGTTAAAGAAACAGGCTTCTTAAAATCAATCATTCGAATTGGTTTATTTCAAAATTCTACTAACCGCACTAAAAGGCTGTTTCGTTAAATTTTAGAACGCGTTAGTGTATTGCTTATTTTAATTAGAAAAATGAAAGAAATCTTTAACAATATAACTTTGACAATGGTTAATACTAACAAAAGTGCACCAGTGCAGTCTTAACAAGCTTTTATTTAGCATCTTACGTTTATTGGTATGTTTATTTAGGGTAAATCTTGCAAACGAATTTCTCACTTCAAATTATTCTAACAAGTTGAAATCTAGTACACATATTTAAACCTGATCACTATGCAATATTGTGCCTAAAGCAAATAAAAACTTGTTTGAAAACGTATTTAATGTACAATTGCATTACTTTCGTTGTTTTATTTACAACATCCCGCTATACACGAGTGCATTAAAGGTTAGTATCCAGTTGTCAATAATTAGATTTTTACAGGGACCATCCCACGAAAAAGTCCCTTTCCATTTCCTGCAGTGAATAGGAGGGAACTCTCTTGATATAGTTCATAAATAAGATCCACAGGATAAATAACTGAGGTAATAATTCGACTGCGAGATTATTTTTCTACTTCTATTCTAACTTAAAAGAAAAATTTTTGAGCCGCTTGTGATAAAAGTTTCAAAATATACTTTAATACAAAGGATACATTATATGAATGTCAAAAATTAAATCATTTCAGAGCTCGTGCATCAACTACTTAAAATACAAAATATGAATGAAATTGACTTACTTGTTTAGCTAGTATAGGTGCGCACAGATGGACAGACAGACGGGCGTCGAACTAAAAAGAACTTGCGGTGACAGAGACACTGAAAACTCGCTTCGGTAGCAAGGACATTAAAAATTCCTTCAAAATCTCGCTATTTTTTTCTCGGTTACAATACTGTCTCTTGACCGCGTACACGAGACAGTAAGAATGTTCTTTACCTGTATCTATTTTACTTATCAAGGATAAATTTAAATGAGATTAAAATATAATACATAATTAGGTTTAAAATTATATTTCAGCAGCTAAAAATTAGGAACATAACAGAATAGAGTTTGGATTCTAAAATTTCTAAGGACCTTGCTCAGATTCCATACATATTCAGATTCATAAGCGCAGATCTCGGATTCGAGGTTTCTTGGGTTTCATCGGATTATTTCACTGGATAAGCCACCTTAGATACATGACCCCCACTTAACATGTAAAATATAAAAAGAAAAGAGGATGAGGCAATTACAATACAATGTGTCACTCGATTTTAAGAAACACGCTAATTCCCGAACGGCAAAACATGGAAAAAAAGACGAGATACAAAATTCAGCTCTGACCTTGATCACGCACATTAAACTTATACATTGAAGGCAAAGCAATGAATCTTCAGTGCAACGCTGTTTTCTAGATTGGCTTTCTGTTGAGTAATCTTACAACTGCAAGATAGAGAGGCAGGTATCTCTTGTCACTTCTTCATTCACGCAAAGGCTATGAGTCTCCCGGTCTTTTGATAGACATGAAATAACCCTCCGATCTGTATCACAAACTCGCGTCTCTTTATTCAGCGGTCTAGATTTCTGCGCGGCAAGACTTTTCACGATTTCAGTTTCGAAAATGAACTGAAATTAATTATCATGTTAAAATATCCGTAAAGTTTAAAAACTAAAACGGCATTGTTCTGATTGTTATTTTAATATATTGAATTTTTAAAAGTATTTAACTATTACATGTTCCAAACTTCCAAGAAACCTCCATATTTCGAACCCCCTCCAAAAATTTTAATGACGCTTTTTGCGTCACGACCCCCCTCCCCCTTGTGGGCATCCCTGTATTAAGACGAATAAATAAACAAATTCTCCACTAAAAAGTGTGAAATAAACAAAAACATTTTAAAGCAAGTTTTTATTTAAGAAGTATTATATGAAGTACAACAAAATGTTAAGTAAAAGTGTTAAATACTTAACAAATGTTAAGTATAACTACAAGAAAGTCAATTACATCAATTGTCTTAAGTACTAATATTAATTTAAAATTTCTGAAAGAAGTCTTCCAAATTTACGCTTCATATTTTAAAAATAACGTCATAACGTTCTGTAAAAACTTCGATTAATAATGCTATCACAACATTCTGTACTACTTTTGTTCCTCTTTGATTACCATTTTCAAAAGAATGCTGCAATTCAAGGGTAATGATTTGTTTACATCAAAATCCACATCTGCCCCAGTACACGCTGTTTTCGGGAGTTTGTTCTTCGTGGTGTAGACCCTAAATCATAGTTTCTTTTTAAGGTAATCATTTGTTTTTTCTTCGTTATAATAGAGGTGTTATGAAGAACGACATTTGAGGGGGCAATAGAGGGAGATCACCATCGCTCCCAATAATTTTGCACTAAAAAGAAAGCCTCTGACCCTTGGAATTAAAAATTCTCTAAATGGATTATTGCGATTCCCTTTGTTTTTGGCCAAGGTGTAAACTAAACAAATTTACTAGTCTGTCTAAAGAGCAGTAGTTATTTATGAAAATAATAAACCTTTTGTGAAATGTTGGGTATGGAAGAGAGATCCAAAAATAATTATTAACATACAATTTTGTCGCATTGTGTTATTGAAATCAGAGACATTAAATGTTGTAAAGAGGGATAAATATTGGGTGTTTCTGTTATTGTCACGAGGAAGGACGGAAGTGCAGCTTAGTTGCATGTGTCTTTAGTTAAGTCGGTCATTTCCTTACAAGGAAATTACTTGGTTCTTGATAAATAGATGCCTAAAGAAATTATCTGTGACACGTCTATTTAATTAGCACGTTATATAATATGCCCGTAATATTTATTTGTCCTCTTATTAGTTAATAGTCTTTTTTTGTTTTCTGATAACATTTGAATAATAATAATAATAAATTTTATTGTCAAAAAAGCAGTTTCAAACTGCGTATGACCACGTGGAGGATAATAAACTAATTTCCTCTCCGGAACCGTCGTTATCGCAACAGTATCACAATACCATTCGATATCATAGTCCTTCTTTCTTTGGTGGTGTCTCTTACCAATGTAATTACCTTTACTGTAAACCTCCGAATTCCCAAGAGAGGGTTTCTAAGCAAGTTTTGAATTTACTTTTTATGCTCGTTTGAAACTAATGTATAAAAAACTTTTATAAACTCGTGGACACTTTTTAATTGAATGCAAAATAAGGAATATGTGTTTTTAAAAATTAAATTGAGCCGGTATCACGTCATGTACAAAGTTTTATAAAAAAATCTTTTTTAAAAAAGCATAGAAAATTCAGGGGAGACCTCATCTCTTTTCCAAATGGTTTGTTTCTTCACCTCGATATTATAATGATTCCAGGTTGATTCCTACCGCTTCTCCTGAAACACCTTTCATCACCCCACCATAGACGTTCATCAGTGTCAATCCTCCTGTCACCAATGTCATCGATACATGTTCCTCCGTCATTCCACATCCCTGTGTGTGTGTCTCCTACCCCCGCGTTCCCTTCTTTCCCGCCCCCCTCACCACTTCCACCGCCATCGCCATCTCCACTGTCTTTTTACTACCTTTCATTTGTTGTCTGGCTGCTCGCCCCGCGGCCGCGTTGAAACATTGATGCGTTCTGAAACCCCGAGGCAGACGGAGATAGGATTACACAGACAGAGAGTAAGAGAGACTAAAAGAAATGACGGGTCAGCCAACCACACACCAGATAAATAGACGGAAAAAACAACAACAGAATATACGTAGAACAATACAATATATCTTGTACACGGAGCTGTCGGCTGGAGAGGTGAGGGAAGCGAGAGAAGATCTGCGCACGCGCGGATGGGAACATGGCGGAGGAGAGTGGTGGCCCTCGCGCCCTGGGGAATCCCCATTTTTACACGCTTTCAGAATATTTATATTTTCTCTGTAATACTTCTAAGCTTTGATTTTAAGAACGAGATCGTATTTCCTAGGAATGCGGGACAAGTTCGGTAACCTGCTTTTGAACACATAGAAATACATAGTAAAATTAATTTGCGAATAATAAACACAATTTAATAAGCATTATTTAGAGTGGACAAAATGTAGTTAACAACAGCCGATGAATTGAGAACTAAATACGATTACCGTCAGACAAATAATTATTGATGATAATATTCGCGTAGCCACAACATTTAATAAACTACCCCTAGTGTGTATTCCATCTCCATGTAATAATCCCGTAGAGGTATTAAATTATATAAAGTAGATAAGTAAAATGAATTCAGAAATTAACACGTGTTAATAACTTTAGTCTTTCAGTGTAGGTTTTGAGCCCCAATTCTATAATAATCTCATGGATTCAATATCCATTATGCTAGATTGAGGAAGTACTTAATAATGAAATATAAGCTTCATTTTCATTTGATCGTGTGGTATACGAACTACTACAACGGTGACCATATAATGGATAAGTCGTACTTAATACTCGTATGACAAAAGTTGGAAAAAGATGCTTATTTTGAAGACATTTGTTACAAATTTCCACCGTAGAAATAAAGAATATTTCATTCTTTGAATGTAAGCTCCGTGGTGAGTACATGGTCCAATGCTGAGACGAGCGTTGCCGGGTGGATGTGCTTCACAACGCTTCAACCTCACTGCTCCGCCCCCGCCGTGTCTTGCGCCTTATACTCTTCTTCCACCTTCGTGGGCACACGCCCATTGCCCTCCCTGCATCTCCCTCTTACCCCCACCCCTTCAGGAAAAGCACGAGACTTCTGTGTGAGCGGCGAGCGGGCATTCTCGCGCGCCTCCCTCTCTTCTCCCAGATATATCTGCATTACCGAGCTTTAGGCCGCTCTGTTACGAGGCTGCACAATTTATATCTCTCTCCCAGAGTGCGCGCCCGCTCGCCCGCCCGCCCGCCCCGCGCCACCACCACCCACGTCCCGCCCGAAACAATGGCGGGCGTAGGGCGCGCCACCACCACTGCTGCCTTGTGGAATACAAATCGGCCCGAGTTGCAACGTAATCGCGTTAGCGCCCACGCCGCTGACCCGGCCGTTTGAAACAATATCAGTAGAGAGGGGTCGCGGGGCGCGGTGGGGAGGAGAAGGGAAAGGGCGGGGTGTTGGGGAAGGGACGGGGGTGCGAGAGGCGGAGGGAGGGGCCGAGGCCGAATGGGGGAGAAGCAGCGGGTGGCAGCGAAGCGACCGACGGGTCCTCCTGGGGGTTATTTTGGATGCTATGTGCGGCTCTCTACAAATACAAACCTTCTAACCAGGTTACAGCCTATCACCATTTATAAGGTCGATATGGATGTACAAACACTACCTGGACTGAAAACATATATATACAAAGCTTGTGTGGCGAAGGGAGAGGACTTTTCAATCTCGGATTTTGTTTTTCAAGCGAAAAATCCGAGACATGCCTGCGGTCCAATAAAAAGAAGAGACGGGAGAAGGGTATTGATTATTTTGGATCTCGCGTCACCCGTGCACCTGGGACTGTCTCTGCCCCGTCCACTCCCGAAGGACTTGTCTTCACGAACCTATGTATACCTTTCGTTCACCTGAGAAAGGCTCCTTTCGACTCTGTATCAATCAGTGATATCTAATGAGTCATCCATCAGATAGTTGAGGGAGAGATATTATTTAATTGGCTCATTTTTTAGAAGTATTGTTCACCATTATTGATTGTTAGGTGCATGTTGAGGAAAAAAATCCCGTCGTTTGGATTAACATGACGTTCTCCCCGCATTACATTGATTCCTACGTGCGTGAAATGATAGAGCGTCTACATTGCTGAGTACGCTACCCAATGATGCAATCAGGGCGATGAATCATAAAATGACCTGATCTCATCACATTAATTGGCGCCCAGGGGTGGGTGGGAATGTCCCATCGATGTCCTGCCCAATCGGGTTTCGTTCGATGTTAATATCGTTGCATTGCACGGGTATAGAGCAGACGCCCGACAACAGGTTATCGTGTGGTTGATAGCACCGCATAGTTACTCCAACTGTTTTATGAACTACGAGACTCTTGAAATGGGTCGTTAATTATCCTACCCAAACGACCGATATTCATCTCGTTGGATTTCCATGATTTTTACTTTACAGGTACAATTCTGTAATGGTGATTCAACATTGTACGTCACCCGTCCCTACAAGTAGGGAAGATTAAATTTGACACGTTTATTTTTAATTAAAATTGACGTGAATGTAATTAAGTATTAAGGTATTACTATTGCTCTCATGTCTCTAGGGATCTCGGTCCTGTCAAATTATGCCGCAAGAAATAAATCTCACGGTTCGTATGAACAGTTTTTTCCCTCAACTTCTTCGCTCTCTGTCAGCGCGAGTTCCTTCTCTACATTGTTTCGTTTAAACATCGCGGAGGCTGCACGTTTAAAGTTGGCAATTTATAGAGTGATCTACCTTGGTAACCGACCCCGTATTTCATTATGAAGGGTTACATTAATTCAAGGCAAGGATGTTGAAACTCCCCTTTCTCTAATAAGCATTTCACAAAAGAGGAAGGAAGGGTGATGCGATGACTTACATTGGAGAATTTAGAAGGGAATAATAATAATGATGATTATGATCAACGAAGCAATAATTATTATCAGGGAAACGGATAATAAACAAAGTAATTTTACCATACTAATTTATAATCAAATACCTCAATGAGAGGACATTTCTTTCATTCAATAGCTGTTTGCTGACTAAGATAGAATTAACTTTTTAAGGAAAGGGGAAGGCTATTTTGTCTTTTAACAACATTTACAAGTTAATCAGCATTTATTTTCCCATTTGGTTTTGTTACAATTTATTGTTCTTTTTCTTATTTTAAAACATTTTTGTAATTATGCTCTGATTGTTCAGATAGTTATTTGTTGAAATGAAACTATACAAAATATGGAATTAGTACTTAAATGAAAGACCATGTCTTCGAAGTCCATGAGAAATTTATAAAACAAATGGCGTGCTGAAATGACCAACATTTAGCAACACGACCCTACACTCCCGTGTTGTGAACAAAATAAATGGAGTTCGTTTTCGAAGACAAATCCGCCCGAAATCTCCCGTATCGGAATCAAACGCCAGGCTTACCTGCTGCGCTGCTCTGTGCGGTTTCACAGCTCTCACTCGTGCTGGGGACGCGCCGCCGCGCCACCGCTCCGGGGGCAGCTCGGCGCGCGCTTCCAGGTCTATATTTTTCAAACGAGTCGTAGACCGCGATATACGAGTGTGGCAAATTATTTACAAGTCCGAGTGGAGTAGGGGAAAACTAATCCGCGAGTAATTTTCTGGTATTGTTACAAGTAACCCCAGGAGAGGTGGCGGGTTGGGAGCGCGCGGGACTGGGGCGGCGTCGGCGTGAAGAGAAGAGAAGAGTGAAATGAATGTAGCGGAGCGCTCTTTGCCAACGTGTGAGGAAAGGAGAGGGAGGAAGGGAAGAAGAGAGAATTGAGAGAGATGAAGCCGCCAAATGCTCCAATGGGGGAAAAGAGAGGAGCGCTATGGAAGGGAGGAGAGAGAAGGACGCTGAAAATGTTGAAGGGTGGAACCACAGTAGATGGGATGCAGTATTCGAATAAAGAAAGCTCTGACACGGGAAAAGAGAGAGAGAAAAAACGGAAGTCAAAAATAGAGTGATGGATAGAAGGAATAGGTGATGACGAAAATGAATGTAGGAGTAACGCGGAAATGGAAATAAACTCGAAGTAATAGAGTAAAAGGGACTTCTGTCTAGGCATAGACAATTATTGTGGTAGAGTAAAAAGGACGTGAGACGATGCATGTGACAGTGAAGAAATAGCGAAACAGAATTGGGAGCGGAGGAAGAGCCAGAGTACGAGTGACGGGATGAGAGAAGAGGGCGTGNGGGGGGGGGGGTAAGGAGTGGAAGCCTAGCGTAGATGAAATACGCCTACAGCTCACAACATAAAACCTGCAACACACGAGCAGCACTTTGCGCGCCAGGCGTCCGTGGCTCGTTGCCTCTGCACCGCTTTTGTTGATGGTGAAATATAGCAAATGGCGGCGCTAGCATAAATACGACGGCGACGAGATGAAGCAAATACGTATTTCTCTCTCTTTCTCTCTCCCTCCCACTCTTTTCTCCTTCACTCGGATTCGGATATATTGCAAGAGGCCTAAAGGCAACACCAAGATCGGTATTCAGCCGTGACTTTTTATAGGTACTGCGGGCAGCCGAATACGACCCGGGAATGGAGATATGTGGTCACCGGCGTAGTGTATGCTCGCGCAACAATCCCGGTGGGTCTCTGGGCGTAGTGGTGGTACTAACGCACAAGCATCTTCATGAGCAGCCACTCTAAAATTAAAGCATTTTCATTAAGCGCTCGGCCATTTCTCGGCGTGAGCAAGATGCTGCGCTGAGCGTCCGTATCCCGTGGCCGTGGACATTTTGGGGGTCAGCTATTTCATCCAGACCTTCGCCCTGCCGCGCGTATGCTGCAACTTTTACGTCCCTTGCGGTATAACCTTTAAAACAAGTGCGCGCGTGCGCTTGAGACGCATTAAACGTTACAGCACGGAATGCTCATTAATACATTATGACGCAGACTTTATGGGGCTGGCTATACAGTTATCCCTGGAAACAAAGTGCTGCTCCGTTTGCCGCCTCCCTTACTGCTTTCTCTTTTAGTGTTTAAACCTTCAAAACACAGAATGAATTCCCTCCGACCTTTCTTCATGGGTAGGGCCTTCCATGATATAATGTGCACTAATTAAAGTCTGATAATCATTTATTTCTTTAATTAAATTCCCCTCATCATAAATCATAATTAAAGCTGCGCAGCATGTCTGGTTGGACCGACTTAAGTAATAAGGCAGGTAGACGAAGTATGGCGAGGCCTCAGTCAGCAATTAATTTTCCAGGAAACGTAGTTACCTCAGAAGAGAATAAACAAGGGAAATAGACCGACAGAAACTGCTTACTCCCATATTAAATATCTCTACTTGACGAAAGAAAGGGAGAAATATGTTTGAAGATAAAATAAGAATAATCAGACAAATACATCATGTGTCTGTTCATCGTTTTCCATACTCAGAATTCAGCTCTGCGCTAATCAAATCAACGGTAATCACACGTTCATTATTTGTAAATCTCGAAAAAGTCCCAAAGCTATCAAAGCGTATAAATATGTGTGGTTCGGTCTTGTAAAAACCTGGATGATTACGTTCTAATCGAATTTAGCCCCAGAAATGGGCTCTGAATGAACGGAGGAAGGCGAATCCCATATGAACTTCCATATTCGATTTGCTCCGAGAGTTCGGAGAAAGATATGGGTGAAATAAAATTCAAAAAATGATAATAAGCTTTGAATTGCTTCCCGTCTATTAAAAATTCATTAAAGCTCTCAGCACTGGCAGACGAAATGTAATACCTGGAAATTTAAAGTTATATCAATTCAGAATACCATACAATTGAAGTAATTTCATCGTTAAATTAGAATTGTTCCGAGATTAATATTTTAATTACGTTTTATTTTCCTCATTACTTTAGAGAAACGGTCACACATATTCCCGTACTGAAATAATGCAATTAGAATTTAATTTAAAAATTCAGGAGCCATGTCGTGTTGTGATTATCAGAGTGGGACGTTCTGTATTGTCGGTTTATCTTCAAATTTCATGGAGAAAGAGGATTGATTAATTTGTGGAAAATGGGAATCATCGTACGACAAAGTAGGTAGAATTATACATTTTGATACATGAAGGATAACATAACAGGCACAAATGATAAAATATCGATCTTAGAGTACCTTGTCAGCAAAATAATTAATACGTATAAAAACCAAGATTCTATTTTTCTCTGCGAACCTTCAAAGTATGTTATCTGAAATATATATTACTATAGTTACTATGTTTGTTACTGTAGCTAATTAATGTACTTAAGTACGTTACTGTAGCTAATAATACGTATGAAATATCATCGTCAGTCAACTTAGACACTATTAAAAGTGACTAAACTTCTTACAATGACTATTTTTTAAAATAATTATGAGTATATTTACGATTTCTTATTGTAGTACATAAATGAACCACGGAACAAATAATTGTCTCGTTTTAAATTTTTTATTATAATGTTGGTAATGTACTCAGACATAAAAAATACTTTACGTTCAAATATAGACGGACACTCAAAATTTTCATTTAAAAAACTTCGTAAATTACAAAAGTTTGTATCCTTTAACTTATGGATTTATGGAGATGAGAAAGGCAAGATGTACGGCGAAGAACTAAGAGTAACAGAAAGGAATTCTTGATCACCATTTATCAACAGTATCCTGAAAATCAAAATGAAATTATAGGAACTGATTCTGAAGAAATAATTTATGTATACCAAGAAATAATATGTTTCGATAGAGAGAACACAAATTATGTGCTGAGATTGTTGATTTTAAATATCAATGTATAATCATCAACATAAATAGATTTTCTCCCATTCAATTATATGTGTATCAATTATAATTGTGTTAGTCAAAAATTTACTATGCCAAAACGAACTAATTAGACTTCCAAATACTCTCTTGGAAGCGAGATTTTTGCTTATGTTTAACATACATTTTTAATGCTGCAGTTTTCGAGTATTACATATTAAAAATTCTTTGTGAGAATAGCTTCCATAATTCTGTGCTTTGCACAACTCTCAGAGCGAACGTAAAGGACATGCTCATCGCGGACAACATGGACAAATAACAGGTTGCGGCTGATGAAATCGGAAACGCTTGATGATTAATTTCTGTGACTGATAATCTGCAGCGAATTAAGCTGGGAATTGCCGCGTTTCATCGTGCCAGTCTCTCAGTGCACCGTGCAACCTTATTCAACAAGTTAACTTGGGATTCTCTCGAAACGATAAAGCTATTGTTCAAAAGCCGACTCACAATTATCTAGCAATCTCTGTATCCCTCTAATTGCGCCAGACGAGCTTCATATAATTTGAATCCGACAAAATGTGTACTCTTCTCTTCGAATGCATTATGGAAACATTAAGCATCAACGAATGAAAGAAGAACGCCGTATTACAACGTTGAAATTACGGGTGAACCTCTTTCAGTTACGATTGGTCAACGACTGATTGTGAGATCTTTCTGAACCACCAATGAGAGCAGTGCTTATAATGACAACGATGGTGCTCAGGCACCCTCGTCTGCCAGATGGTGGGAGGTCTGTCTGGTAATCCCACTGCTCTGTGGGTAATTTGTGGCATTCTGTCCTAATAATGCCCCGAGTCAACTGTTATTTCTGGCAATAAATTTCATCGTTGTATTTCGAGGATTTGGAATTTCATTGCAAAATGTTTGTAGCTCATCTATAAAATTTGATTCGACTACTGATGTAACATTTCTGAACGTCTCATACTCCGTTTCAATGAGAAAGGAAAACACATTTTATGATCTCCATTTGTTTGCAACATCATTTCATTTCACCAACTACAAATACTTCGAGGTCTCTGTGGTGTATTGGCCTCATAAACTCTTCTGAAGGAACCCTCACCTCTACGAAATTACCTACCATCTGGTGTATGTCAATCTTCGGTTTCATTAGTTCCGTGCTCATCGATATTTAAAACAGGAGAGGGGACGATCCCAGAAAAAGTGATCGGGTTCGTAGGTATTCACATTCAGGGAAATGGTTGTGGAGAATACCTTAATTTTGGAGCGGGTAAATACGGATTGTAAAGATTGTACAAGAGGGGGTGGAAATAGATTTAATGATGAAGAAGATGTAGGTAGTGGTGATAACGTTAGGGTGGTGGTAGGGATGATTTTGAGAGTGGTAACACAAGACTATCATTTGGGTGAGAGGGCGCTTGGCCGTCGCGGGACTATGAGGGACTGGAGATGCACGATATAAAACAGAGTCTCAATCTTCCTCTTCCCTCCCGTCTCTATCCGCTCATCTCCCTCCGCCACTTCCTCGCCCTCTTGAAGTGCTCCTCGTGCTGCTTGGGATGTCGCCGCAAGCACTTTCTCCACACGTACTTCCTGGTTATAGCCTCCATCAGGACAAAAGAATTGAGTTTTACTACTGCGCTCTGCGGCTGGTAGGAAACAGCGGCTAGACGCCGGCGCTCCCTCGGAATACAAATCGGGCATCCCATAGGCTCCCTCTCAAATAATTCAACATTGTATGGTAATTAGGTTAGGAATTGCTCATGAGAACTACAATAGGCAGTAACCCGCTGCCAAATTGAGATTTATGGAACGTCGTATCTGCAGCACTATTTCCTTGGCATTTGACATCTCGAGCCGAAGTGCTCTCACTCTCGGATGATGGAATTGTCACGATTTTTTTACCAAAAAAAGTCTTCGTAAATAAACAGGTGCTTATGTATGTACATATTTCTTCCGGGTCACCATTTTCACCTGACCGAAAGTTATCACATATCTTCTCCACGTGTAGGGTACACAGAAGAAATATGTACATAACGAACCTTAACACGTAGGTACACGTGAAAGTATTAAAGTGCACACAGTATTGTGTGCCGCCTGGTTCACTTATCTCTTGCATGGGGATGTGTCTCAGATCTTCCGGGGTTTAGGTCTGGATGGAAATGGTGTATAGTTATGGAAGGCGAACGGATGGTGTAGTGGTTAACACCCCTGCGATCAAAGTATGATTCCCGGGTTCGGTTCCCGGCATGTCGCCATTTTCACCGGACCGAAAGTTATCAAACAGGTGCTTAGTTTGAGAAAGGAGTGAGTAGTTTTTCATGGCAATAATGAATACCAGTTGAATACCTATTGCTACCAAAATTACATCGGGGGCAATGATCTGGCTCATGTTCAATTACTTAAAGATGCTTTCATGGTTATTTAGAGATTTGCTTGAGGAAGCTAAAATGCGTGCAAAAGGATTGAATAGCAAACTAAATTTAATCTCTCATCTCCAATAAAGAAACATTAAATATGTTCAGAATGAAACGCAAAATACATTTCTACCACCACACCAATTAGTATTAAATATCACAATGAAAAGTAAGAGAAACTTCGAGCGAATAGCTTAAGATAGAAAGGAAATATTAAAGAATAATAAGATTAAAATTATCTAGAGCAGAACATTTTAAAAAAGTGAAGGGAGTCAATTGTGAATAATGTAGGGCGTTATCACCATGTACCAAAGATACCGCTCTCAGTCTTACATTTTACAATTGGAGACTGGTGTTATTCTTCATGGTCAATATAAGATTTCTAGAAATATCAAAGATGTTGTGTAATTCATCTAATTTAATGGAAACAACGTCGTTCTGTACATGTGGAGTTCAATTCGAGACTTTATCAGTAGAAAATTTGGAAATATATTATATGCTGATAAATTCCACAATAATGACATATTATAAAGAGAAGTTCGCCTGGACACTTATTCAATAAAGCAATTTCATAATTAAGACTATTTATTTTGTTTAACAGAGTTTTAAATATAGCGTTTCGAGTATGGACAGTTCTCATCAGGTCAGTAATAAGTTTTACAATACAAGAAAAGAACAAACATTTCATTATCAAAACAACCACAAGGAGATGTTAACGGATGCAAGTGCAGTGATGACAACATTTGAAAATCATTTCGAAAAGTAACGGAAGATATCTGTATCAAACTGTAAATTAATACTCTCATTGTTCATTTTCATATAAATGTCTTTTCCGATATTGCTCTCTTTTTGTAGTTTCTTTCTTTGTCTTAACACTGTCCCAATTGAAATCATGTCTGTCGTTTATACCCGAAACTACATTATGGTATTTTGGTTTAAAAAAATATTTTTCATGTATTCATTCTGATTTATTATTTGGTGTTATTCACCAGACAAGGACTGTGTGCATAGTCGAAACGTTGTGTTTAAAATTGTATATTAGTGTGTCCCTTATTTTTCGACTTCTTTATTTTTGAAAGCTTTCCCTCTAATTGTTTCACATATGAAATATTATCACCCTGGGACGACGTTAACCCGTACCGAATTCACGTCAAAGTTGTTATATTAAAAAACTAATAAAATACTAAATAAACTTTTTCCACATCTATCGTTATACTCTAATCGACTTGAAATGTTTACAATTCAGAGTAACTGCCATTATGTTTTGATTCAAGGAATTCGGAAGTTCCATGTAAATTCTATAAGATATTTTTATATAATGTTATCATTATTTTTAAAAACTTTACTAAAAGACGGGCGATCTTTTAACAGTAGTCTAGCTTCTTTTCTGTGCATTATCGAAGATTCGGGACAATGACGGATATATGCTGATTCGCACAGAAACCTTTCAATTCTTGCTCGCTTATAAATTGCAAGTGCGTTCACAGTCTTCGTATACTGTAGTAATTCGTCAATTATCAAGATTTGACCGTTTTAGATATCTACCATGTCATTGGACTCATAGATCAAATAAAGGTATATTTCTGGTGGGTGAAGTGAATAATCAACTAGTCGGTTGTAAACTTCCATCAAATTGTCAAGTACTCACGATGTTATTTTACAATTTTCGTGTTGTGAAATTATCTTGGAACAAAAGTGCCTAATCTCACTGTTTGACAGTGCAATATATTTTGGGCAAGAATTCCAATTAAATCACTTCCAAATAGTGTAAAAAAATCTCATTAAATTATACGTGATCTGGAGGGACCTCCGAAAAGGTGCAAAGAAAAATCAGATGTCTTGAAGCTCTGTAGACAAGAGTTTCTCTGGATTTGTAATGCCAAAGAATCCTCGCCTCTGTTCTAATGTTATAGATGCCAAAGAAGAACGTCTTCCTATTGCGATTTCATTCGGATGTAAATATGAAATTCTGACTGTTCCAATATTGGACAATTCAAGAGGAAAGGATCAGGCGCAAGGTGTTTCGAATGCAATCTCCAACTGGAATCTTGAAGACAAAGTGGAGTTCCTCTGTTGTAGAACGACCTCTTATACACGTCGTATCCTGTGCGCTGTTGAAGCAGGGATTCGATAATTTTCGGTTGCTGCCATCACCTTTATGAACGCGTTTTCGAAGCAAAAATTCAATAAATTAACACTAGCCCTTTTCAAAAGGTTTAAAGAAAATTGGAAAAATTTCGGTAATATCAAAGTCTGTAAAGAAATTGTAGTGGTTCACTGGAACTGTGCTGAAATTAATGCATTGCTGGATTCCTACCGAGATGACCTACAAAAGAAGATAAGAAATGACTATTGAGAATTGGTTGAGTTTTCCATCTTATAGTCCAAATTCTTGGTCTAATTCCGCTTTATTATCTAAACACACCTCTCCTCAGGTCTCAATTTGAAATAATCCCCAATGACCAAACCGCTCTTCAGAACATATGTGTGATCTGCTATATTAGGTCGTGGTTTCGATAATTTTCTCCTGTAAAAGGTCCTAAACAACTCTTGAGTTTCCTAAAATCTCTGAAGATGTATTAAAATATAGACAATGTCATATCGAAAGCAGATCTGCTAATGTTTTGTCAACATTTGTGGTACTTTATAGACGAAGTGGCAGTCTTAGCACTGTTTGATGGTTCTGTGGATAAAGAATCGAAAGTAAGAATAGTGCAAAATTTGAATAGAGCAAACCAGGTGACCACTGGAAAACTATATATGCTATATAATAAAGACCTCAACGGTTTATTTTTAAATAATGGAGCGTTTCTATAATTCACTCATTTTAACTTTTAACGTTTATTTAGATAGACATACTTTTTTAACCAACAATTATTTCTCAGATACTACCAAGAAATTGCAAAAAGGAAATTCATTATATTCATTAATGTGAACATTTTCTGAATCAGCAATTCACAATGATTTTTATTCGTTCTTCTCTCCTTTTATTAAAAAACTGAATATAGAAGATTTTATTTCTACCAAGAGTAAAGATATTTTTCTTCGCTTACAAACTGAAGTTACTCTCCAAGGATGTCATTGAGTCGTTCTTGAAAACCAAATAAATTGTTTTAACTTTTAAACCTGCCAACGATACTACTGAAAGGGCAGTAAATCTAACGCAAGACTTTCATGATTTGATTACTGCCGATGAGGAACAGAAGCAATTCTTATTCTGTTGTGTTCAAGAACATTGTCAGTTGTTTCCGAACAGTAAAAAAGAAATTTTGAAGAGAAAGTATCGCCAATGATTACTTCATTATATTTTGTATTATAATTAACGCATTAATAATTTATGGTTTAATTATGTTTTATTTTTGTTTCTCCCCAACCCCTGGAATGATGAATTAATTGCTTATAACAATGTTTGCTACATAAACCAATAAAATCGGAGTCACCAGCATAGCGCTCAACTTTTCCTCAGTTCTTGCATTTTATCCAACAAACTTGAAATTTTTACTTTATATTTTTAAAATGTTTCAAAACTCTCACAACAATTTCAAATCGATTGAACAGTAAAAAAAGGACTAGGGAAATTTTTTTAGACACTTATTCGAAATTGGAGTCTTCAGTGGACCACGCAACCTTTCCGTTTAATCAACTTGAAATTTTTATCTAATATTTGCCAAAAGTTTTCAAAGTATCGGTAAAAAGTTTCAAGTTGATTGGAACGGACTGTAGAAACAGTTACGCGCTCCGTCGGCACCTAATATTTTACAAGTCGAGCATTTGTATCGCAAATGCAGCAAATTTGACGTGAATTCGGCACGGGTTAACATCATCCTAGGAGTGTAATATTTTTTATATGAGCATTTAGGACCAAATCGAAAACAGCTAGAGGGTATGTGTTTTCATTTTCGCAACAACAAAAAATTGCCCCATATTAGGGACACCCTCTGTTAAACAAAAAAAAAAAGTCTGAAAATGATGAAATTGTTTTACTGAATAATGACGTATGTGTAGCCAAAACGTACTTTCTTTCGTGAATATTTTGTATGATCCCACATTTATGTAGCGAACTCGTGGTTTCGTGTCCTCGAAGAGAAGATGGCCTGAATAATCTTCGGCGTAAACCCATTTTACAGCAAGCTGAGTAGACACCGGGTTTACTACGGACGTTAGTGGTGTAAGTGAACGTCGCTTTTGTCAGGTCACCAGTTCACCAATCTTCTCACTGTGTAATGCTAACTACGATTTTATTAAAATATGATATTTCAGATGACAAAAGTACTTTTAGACCCTAAAATTAAAAACTAAATGCACACCTAAATCAGTTAGTAACCTGGGTTTAATGGTTTCATTTTCGTGGTCCATAGAGATATAGATACAGAGAAGCAGAATAAAAGACACATGAAATTTAACGTACAACCTCATTTAGATGATCACAATATATTTTTATTTTACTAATACACTACATTTCGTCTCGAGAGAGTCGTCGTTAGGTGTAAACAAATATGTAAAGCGATGAGGATGCAAGACTCCTAAAATTGCATTCACTTCGACAACTACTGGGTTCCTATGAATAACATGACGTGATCTAACCGAACGTTACTTCGTGTTTTTTATCCATTCACCGCATCTCTGACCAATTTCACATCGTTATTGTGGATCAATGTACAGGCTATTAAATTTATCTCGTGAGGGTAATTGTATATGACAACTTCAGTGGTCGTGTCATTTTTCTGTCGCATAATAAACTAGCTGTAATGCGGGAACCAGCAAAGAACACAATCAATCAAGAGAAGATGTTACCTCTGTTATTGTGTTCATTTTGACGTTGTTTTGTCATTTTACTTTTGATGCAATATATATTTTATATTTTGCCGTAAACCTGCTCTAGTGCCAAAATTAGGAATGTACACCTTAGCATAACTATCCGTTGTTCCTGATTATGTAATTTATGGGACAAGTAATGTTTTTACGTTTGGTTTTGTTCAGATAATGCGTTATTAACCTGTTAGTACGCTTGTGATGAGATTTATATTATTATACCTACAAATGTTTATCCCACGTGTAAACATGCATACAACATAGGTGATTGTTCTCACACCATAATGATACATGAATACAAAGACTTTACCTCCGATACATTGTGTGCACATACATAAATAAATTGTCTTGATATTCATGGTTTTGGACATTTTTGAATCACTTAAAGTCTTGCACGGGTTATATGTAGCGTGTGGTATCCCATTGAAAATTTTTCTGTTTAATTTTAGGTGGAAATAGATAATTAAATTCGATTTGAAAACGTTCTCAGCATGTTCTTCTATTTTTGGTGGAAAATATATTGGAGAATTTTGGGAACGGAGCCTTATTAAATAGGCTTTCCGCTTGTACACTAATTGTTGATCTACGTATTGACATGATACACGACAAACAGTATCCTTGTGAATAAGTAATGCAACATTCTTCAGTATCCAGAGCCTCCTTTACTAATGCAGCAGACGCATGTGTCCGTGCGGCGCCCCAGAGACGTGCGAGCGCCCGAAAGCGTGGGCTCGACGGGGTTCCGTTTTGAGGTCCCGTGAGCGTACATGATGGGTGTCGATGTTCGGTGCTGGCGCAGAATCAATTATTAGGTTAATTATCTCCCCACCTGCGCCTCCCCGCCGTCCGCGCATCCCCCCGATCGTTCCCGCGCGTTTGCTAATACAATTACAGGCGGCCGTGACACGGGCCGACAAGTGCCGCATCACGCTTTGATGAGATCGCGAACCCACGGCGCGGCAGTGTGGGGTGGCAATGGGGGTTGGCAGCACGGGGGTAGCAGCAGCTATGCAGGGTGTCAGTATGGGAATAGTAGAATGATGAGATACGGTGACAGAGGAGGAGGATGTTAGGTTGTAGTGTGGGCATTGAGAAATACTCATAGATCTCGTAAGGTGAGGGGAAAATCTAACAGAGTGTGCCCTAAGCGATGAATCGTTACATGTCAAGATTGACACTGCTTTGTAGTAATGATGGCTGTAGAGACGTTAACAGAAGTGTTGGAGTGTTGGTTGATGACACAATGGCATATTGTAGAGTGGCGTCGGAGATTGGTGATTATTGTGAAATGACAGTTTCAGTAAACACCCCTTTCATCTCCCTGTTCCAAATCTATTTTCTGTGCAACCACAGTATTGACTACACCGACCTGCTTAATTTTATACCTCTCTATGACCGTTCTTTCCCACATTCACTTCTCAATTTTTGTGTGTAATTTCTCTCCGATAAGGTTTTCATGCGTCTTTTAAACAGCTTTAAGTTAAGTGATAATTTGCGCACGTTTCCTTCAAGTTCTAACATTAATTCTGGAATCTGCCACGATTTATTGGAGCATCCAACAAGGAAATGCCGATGTCTCGAGTATAATTTTTGCCAATCGTAACCATCTTCTCTCCTTTGACGCTTACGACAAACAATTTTCATGTTCAAACGACTGTATTCGTGTGCAAGCAGAAAATTAAATATTGTCATGAAACATTGTCTGTTTTATGCCATTTTAACAAAACCTTAGGAAGAAATTTACGGAGAAAAAGAAGGACCGATTTAAACTCTTGAAGAGGCACCCATGCTCACGCTGCTACTAACTACTACAAAAGATTCTTTCAAAGACATTCTTCTGGTACAAAGACACTAAAACTGCACATATTCACGTATCTAAAGGATAAAATAAGTCCTCAAATTTCCTCAGTTTTTCCGAAATACATTCGCACTCTTACAGAACGAAATTTTCAAGGACTGCGAAATTACCATAATTTTTTATATTCTACATGCAAACATTAAGAAACTAATTAATTAAAAGCACATTAAATAATTGTGCAAAGTCTGTCTTATGAATATTCAAATAAATGTGTTCACATAAGTGAATAAATGTATTTATACTTGATTTATATTATTGTTTTAAGCATATAATTTACTTCTTAAACAATTTATAAATTTCCGACATGAATAAGTGGTATTTCTATTTATTGAAAAGAAAACAGTACTACTTTTTAATTCCGGTGAAGTTCGTCATTTTGTATTCTACTATGGTCAACCTTCCTATTATTATTTTAACTCTTAACTTCCGAATACCTGCTCGTGGAGGAGTGTTTGCAACGTCAACAGCCAGGTGAAAATTGCTACCTCTGCAGAGCAAGAGGTCACGGGTTCGAGTCCCGGCCGGTCGCAATTTTCACCTGGCTGTTGACGTTGCTTCCTATTATTACTTCCACGTTATGCATACACTAAATAAAAAACTTGTAGGTATAGTCTAAAACATTCGGATAAATTTTCAGACCGTTAAAAATTGTGTTGAAGGGTGCCAAATATCAAAACTTGACATATTTTGAGAGTATATTAATATTGAGACATATTCTTCCTTCACGTCGAACATAGTGTTTTGATAAAGTGAAAAAGGAAAATTTTAGTACGTTAAAATGTGATTTATGATTATTCATGAGATATATCACAATAAATCTTCTGTTGATTGTTTACTGAATGAAACTTTTGAGTGTCTTTTCTTTGGTCCCTTGGCGACTTTTCCTTCATCAGCAACTTCATTCTTTTAAGAGATCTCATCAACCTGGGTATTTCTGTTTTGTGGTTAAATCTATTTAATCCTTCAAGCTTTACCTTTTCGTCTGCAAGGAGATTAAGAACGGACCTTTTATATCTGTCTGCATGCACGGTTCCACAAAATTATATGTATACAAGATACCTTTTCAACATTTAACATAAGAAATATTACTGAACAATGTGTGATGAAATTTAAGGTAAGACGACTACATTTACACTTGGAACCAGCATGTGTTATGATTTTGTTACAGTGAAGGGGATTTGTCATTCTTTTGGTAATGATTCGTTTTATGTTGTTTGTACTTGTAAGTTGTACTGAGTAAAATGTGTCGTAAGCTTCATCAAGCTGTCACTTCATGAGCTTGAAGCTGACAAATTTTAGCAGTTACGTTGTACTTTTTCCTGATTTCGCAATATTCTATGACAATAATATACATTTCGTTTCTGCTATCATTCTAATGGAATGGCTCTTAGCTGTTTGTTGGTGGTTTTCGTGGCCGTAACGTAACATTCGTAAAGCAATATATTTGTAAATCAACGAGAAGTAGATAAGAATTCCAGTTTCCTTGTTATTGCTCTGTTTTTGTAGAGCAGTTGATACACTGAATTTGATATTTTGTTCCAAGTTGATCAGTTGAATTTGGATATTTTGTTCCAAGTTCAATAATTGTTTGTTCCAGATTAACTACTTTTCGAATGTGATGCCTAGTTATTTTCCTGTACATTTAGTTTTTATTATGTGCATAGTCGTGGAGTGTCCATGACTTTGTTGAGTTGATTGTTAGTCCATTTTCATCGCTCCACTTAATTAGAGTGTCTGTGGTTTATTGGAAGTCTCACGTAGCTGGTATTAATAGACATCGATGTCATCGCCAATTAAAAATAGTTAAATGCTGGGTGGTTGAGGGATGTCATTTATTTATGGGAAAAATTGGGGTTCTTCCTTAGGAATGTTCACGCCTTTTTTAGTTTCGTCTCCAATTCGAGAACCTGATTTTTTTCTATCTTCAAGGTAAGCAGATTTTGTCAATGAGTTGAAAGTATTAATATTATATCATTCTGATTTTTTTTCTTCAAAAAGTAAATTGTAGTAAAGTAGAGTTATTTGAATGAAATTAGATATCTAAGCTCATGATTTTCTTCCCGTCATCTATTTCCGGTGACGTGTTTAGTAGAGGGATTTGAAGGGAACCACGTTTAGTTTTTCGCGGAACAATCCTCTCTATGGTGTTAATTCAATATAGATCATTACTTTTAATATATACGACAATGACGAAATTAAACATAATTCAATAAACGACAAATGTTTCAAAAAAGTATACAGTGGAATTATTTTTACCCCGAATAAAGCAATTTGTAGAAGAATACAGCAAATGTAGTGATAATACTCGTCATTTCCCGAGTGCTGTAGACGGTACTATGCCAATCACCGTACCTTGCGTCATACTATGATTTGTCTAATAATTGGTAGTCCACGACCATCATTTCCAGGGAGGAGTACAGCAACCAAAGTGGGAGGCAGACAAAAATGACTTGAGGAAGTAGGAGAAACGGACTATGAGTTGGTTAGTAAGGGTCTCGGTCTGTTGAGAATCACAAAGCGGAGCAGCTTTCTGATTCGCCGAGGGATATAGCGACTTGATCAGATCCAACATCGCGTCACCACAATTTATTTACGGTGAAGTCACCAGACTGTCATTACACCTTACTCAGGATGAGCACGAGGCTTTCAAATTAATTTTTACCACCGTCGAAAGAATATTAAATTACTAAATTGTCATGTACTGGGTTGCCGGTTTGGGAGATCAAATTAGGACGGTGCAACGTGAAACAATTGCCGGTAAAAATCATAATGGTTGTTAATTCTGAACATTAACGTCATGCTCTGCAGATGTATCCGACAGATTGTAATTCGTTTAACTTTTTAATTTTTAATTTTATTCTTTTGCCTGGCCAGTACAATCCTATTATGGTACTTCAATGGAGTCATTTGTAGAGTTATTTTTCCGGCCAATTGGGAGGGAAGTCAGAAGTTAAAAAAAACTGCATATACTGCGAGACCCCCAACGTGAGTTGTTTTTTCTAGCTATGATGATGAATACTCCAGTAACAGCGTCATTTGGCATTAACGCACTCTCATTTATTAAATGTGAAGCATAGGTTAGTTTATTCCAAGGACTTTGTTCTTATTATAGTCAAAAGTAATGAAAGTATGCAAGTCGTACGTAATCTCTAACAAATGAAACATGATCGTCATGGGACTGGTATGTAATGTCACGCATTAAATTATTTTCAGGTTGAAATTAAAGTTCAGTAGATCCTACTAACGTTTACAATTTGATCCAGTTAACTGTAGCTTCTTTCTTTTAATACGATAGATATAAGTAAAAACTGTTTCTACAAATTTTTGGGCGATAAGAAACGTCAACAATCTTCAAAAGAATGAAAATGTATGACATTCTTGGAAACAGGATTTATTGCGCGATTTCCATTCCCCAAAACGGATTCGTGCTACTTAAATCTTGTTTACATCATAATAAAAATCGTAGACAATTTTGCGGACGATCGCAAGAATCCAAACGTGGCTTGCGTCCTTATTTGAATCCAATTTTGTTCTCGTCTATACTTAAATCATAATTCACATCACGGTCCGAGACTTAAGAGTAGCTCGGGAAGACTATTGGCATACCAAAGACCGTGGCGGACCAATGGCAGAAGTACTTCCAGCGGACTTAGGCGTGGCCAGACTAACCACATGCGCCCATGGTTCTTTTTTTTTATCGGCCTTGCATCAGACGAGTAATGACTGTTCCCCGCCCCATTGTCCGAGACAGAGCAGCATGCCGGAGGCGGCGATGGCCGGGGATGGCGGAGCGAGGGAACGGCTTATGAAACTGGGCAGCAAGCAGTCAGATCGCCTTGGATCGTCTGCTGACGGCATCCTCCGAGGAGGCATCGTCCTCCCAAATCAGCCAATACTGAAACTAGAAAATTGAATATCGAATAATGCAATTGCTAAATAGAAATTTTAAAAAAAGTTTTAGGGAAGGGTAAAAGTAATTCGAACGATCAATTGAACTTGAACTATTCGTCAGGCAAATATATTTCCAAATATAAATAATNATATATATATATATATATATATATATATATATATATATATATATATATATATATATATATATATATATATATATATAATATATATATATATTGCTTTTGATAGGTAACTCATTATCAAACTCAGTACCAAGGTCTTGTCCGGAACAATTGTCATTTTCTCAATGAAGGTCGTCTTCCTGCTTACAAAATCATTTTTGATGTACAATGTAACTTGGAAATTAACGTTTGAGTTATCATTTGCGGACATTACCTAAGAACGCAAAGAAAACATGTTTTTCTTCAATAACACAGTATCGTCATTGAAACATTAATGATAGCCTGGAAATTGCAACATGCAATACTTCATACCGATCACTTTGATGCATACTTACTTATTCATCAAAATATTAAGATGTTTCTCGTTGGTTATGAGATATCAAAATGATAAAAGTAGATAGAAAATGATAGTTGTTTGAGTTTCTTGGGAGTATTTAATATGATGCATTTAAGACTCAATAACTGCGGAAGAGTAGATAAAATTTCATTTTCTTTAATAGCGAGTGAGATTTAAGAAAGTATTTATGTGTATTTTACCTCTTTCGAGGTGAAATAAGGAATCAAATGTAGCATTAAATTTAGTTAAGTAGTCATAATGCAAATATATGGGAAGAACATTTGATATCTCAGTATATTTGTGGAATTTAAGACATTAAAATATGAAGAACATCCAATCGTAAAGGCAAGTGATGAATGAACGCTATTTGGTTCGTCAATTAGAATTGAAATATGAGGTCTCACTTTGCGTTTTAATGTGTGCCAAGACATAACTTTTGACTTAAGGAAAAGACAGTCTGATGACTGATTAAATAAAAAGAAATCAAAATTTTAATTTTGAAATGTAATTCGTTTTCACAACAAATATGTCAATTTTATTAGATTTTCATAATCGATGGTTACTGTTGGCATAATTTTCATTGTTTCAACAAAGAATCCTTTTTACTTATAAACGTAAGATATTGTTTGTATATTTGTCACCTATGATCTTCAAAATAGACTTCGGGTTATTTTCATATGAAGTGAAGCCATTCAACATAAAACATAGGCTAGGTTAAAGTCCGATACATCCGTTTCACAAATGTATCGGATGTTAAAGAACTATGGCGGTTAAAGAACAGTAAACTATGGCGGTAACTAAGGTATGTCTCGATGTGTAGCACAAGCGATCCCCTGTACTCATAAATTGTATGAAAACATCTGGAAGAGATCGTAACTATTATTTTCACCCAGTACTCGCGAATGAAAATTTCGGTATTTTTGGTGAAAGTTTTATGCTTTTACTACGCAATGAGGGATATAACGAATTAATGCAGTATTCAAATTTCAGTGGTCAGTGTAAAACTGTTTCTAGAGTATCGCAATAATTACACACAATGAATGTAAAAATGTATTATCTTTTTAATATAAGAAGTTGTTTTCACATATATTGAGAATAATTTGTCCATATATTGCTACTTAGACCCGACCGAAGTGGGGAAAATCAGCTAATTTTACTTTAAAAGAAGTGGGTAGAGCTCCGAATTATTGGGGTTCGTAATCTGGTGAGGGTACACTATTCTTATTCATGACTCAACGTTCAGGCTGACCCTTAGGCCCAGAGTCTTTCCCGATGATCGAAGCGGCCGGAGTGTCATCGGCAACTCTTCCTCGTCGTGCCGAGACTTAGAAATTGTGAAGATCTACCCCACTTTGAAGGCACACCTAAGGACCTGTTGTGCAACCTTTGGTTTTACTTTGAAATAATATGCGCTTCGTAGTTTCAGGGATGTATCTGTTTAAAAAATATTTTATTGCCAAAAACGAATTCGAAGATACTTTTTTGAATATGTTATGTAATCATTTATTTCCTCGCTTTATACTCTTTTATTTCCAATTAGAAATATGTAGAGTGAAATAATTGACTAATCTATTTTTGAATCCATGAAAATTGAGAAACCGGAAGGGAAATCAGAAATAATTTTTGCTTGTGGAACTAATGGTGGTTGTTGTCGTAGTCAAATTAACTGATGATGTTTAGCGGCGCATGACTCCCATTTCCATTTAACAACCTTATTTGTAGACGACGATATGCAAACTCTTCAAATGACGTACTTTTCACTTATGTAAGTTTCGTATTTCCATGACTACTCTTTTTAAAAGAGTGTTTTTGGGTGTTATTTCCTGTCTATTTTTATCTCTGAATGCCAATCGACTGGACTCTATGTGGCTTAACCTTGTACATATTGCTCTGTGTTGTCAAATGCGCGGAAATGATGTAACCTGAAAGAGTGTTAGAGTACGTATGGCGTGAGTCCAACATGACAAATAATCGTTTAGCAACGGGGCGATTTAAAAGAGCGCTACTCCTACAAAATGGAATAAACACCGAATAATGCCAGAGAAATGCAAATGCATACAGCATAACTCCAATATTAAACTCTTTTATTTCGCAAATTCTCACTGCAATTTTTCCCTTTTATACCTTCATATTTCGCCATTTGACTTTGATGGTAAACACTAGTGACATTATGGATTTAAAGTGATAAGAGAAGAATATATCTCTGTATTACAGCTGAAATCACTATCACATGAGTAACTTTCTGACTAGTTTCTTTTTTGTATATATTGGTTCCATAATTCAATTACCAGTATGAAACATCGTAAAATTATCAACCGATGCACAAAGAAAGAAGAGCAAGGAAAATAACTTCGTACTCACTTATAAAGCGCTTTTTTAATATTGAATTGAATTAAATTTTGAGTAAGATTTATAGGCGTCGAGGAGAGGATCTGGAAAAAAATCCTTAGTTATCAATCTAGGAAAAGCACAAGAGAAATATTTTTGTACTCATTACGCACGTGTAAGATTCAAAAGTTCGAGTTTTTCCACGATTTTCCATTCATAGAGAATGTAAGAAGGTGTTGATTGTGTAAAATATTGTCTGCAAAATATATATCCCAATCAAGTAAATCAAATTTGCTCTTCATGAAATTGATACTAATACATTAATTTATTTGTATCAGACAGACTACAAATTAGTAAAATTTTGACATCAAAGTGAGCCTTCAATAATTTCGTAGCTTCCATTCTTTGAGTTCTCGTTTTTTCTCATCCCTATCTCTTATGTTTCTGCATTTTGCTTTTACTGATCTAATTCGTACAGCACTATTGATTGCGCTATTGTGCGCTTCGGCATTAGCCGGTCCGACGTGAGATCTAATAAAATAATTGCTGTGATTTCTAATAATATTTCTTTTATTTGAAATGTTTCTTTAGATCCTGAGGATTTGAATTGGTCTCTTCCCGGCCGCTTTACACAATTTCATGTAGTTTGATAAAAAGATGTTTCCAGAAACGTCCCCCTAATCTTGGTGACGCATACTCAATGAACTATTACTCACACAGGTTTTCCTTAAACGTGTAAATTTCCTTTAGCTGGCGACAGGTAAAAAATTAACGAAGATCATTCACCAAGTTCGATTAAAACCCGTTAAATATTAGTATGCCGGATAAACTTTCAAACATCCAAACATGCATACAGTCACACGAATATTCATCTACGGAGAGGGATCTGTGTAGACCTGTTACAAGCGAAGCTAGTAACGAACGTCTGAATACTGCGGAGCTCGCGAGTGGAATGATCAAGAGAAAAGTGGGTCGCCCTAAAGGGTCAAAGAATACTAAACATCTAACGAATAAAGACAATAAACCTCCACAGAACATAGAAAACTATCCAGAAAGTAAATAAATCTTGCCACAGAGAAGTAAACGGCATACGACACTCGAGTGAACGAGCCAATCAGAGACAACAGCCTCGAGCTATAGATTCTCATCAGCCATTTCAATCAGGGGACTCGCAACAGGACCTAAGCTCCTGGTCAACAACAGGAGCTCCGTCCACCGAGTGGCTCGTGGACGTTTTTATGTAGTATAGATGTGACTAATCCATTTTCAGTCAAGACGAAATCTGTATGTGATCCACTCCATATCATTACTGTGTGTCTGTTATGAAAACCACTCTCTGTACTTGTAATTGGGCGTATATTTTCAATTGGTGAACAATTTATACATGGACTGATCTGTCACCAGGAATCAAGAAGGTGACAAAGTTATTCTCAAGAAATCCATTCGATTCTATACTCTATACAAAATTTTTGCAACTTACTCTAGTCAAGTAATTCTGTTTATGTAAAATTTAGTATAATAATAATTATTCATATTTTATGTATAAATACAGCCTATTGGGAAAGAATACATGAAAATATGTTGTATATCAAATTGTGCTTAATCAAGTCATTCAGTATATGTAGTTATAAATTAAATTTCATTATTTTTGTAAGAACATAAATTGACAGTAAAGATCACGTGCTGCCAACTTATGTATCAATTTTGTAGTTGAATCTAAAAGTCATTCTTTTCATGTAATCTTAAGTGTATTTGGTAGTTTACGATATGGTAAATATTAAATCTTTATAGAATAAATATTTGTTTTCACAAAATGAACATTTGGGTTGTTGATCCTTGCGTTTCATCTAACGACTGGGTTTTTAGTCAGTTTTCCTTATGTTAGAGTCTAACCACTCATACCAAGACCACCCAGCGATATTTTCGAAATTCAATTTAGAATTTGTATTTAATTTTAAAGACAGTTGTGATACGGGTAAATACCATGCAAAAGACTTAGAGCTTCGAAATTTGCTTTCAGGGTGGGTGTAAGAGCATCTTCCAGAGTTTTTCGAAAATCAATTTAGAATTTTTTTATTCAACCGTGATTTTTTTATTTAGCCCAAAGACATATGTGACCAGATATACAAAATTTGGCAGACGCGTTCTCCAAGATTGATCTGCGTTGATCTCTTAACGAGTTTTCTTTAAAATTGATAGTTTCTTTCTTTTTTTCTTTCAAGTGTTTTTGGAGCCACGCGCCGGGAGACGTGATCAAAAGCTTACAGCTTCAAAATTCTCGATTAGCATACTCCAGGGTCGGCACAAGATCAGCACACAGCGATTTTTGTGAAATTCAATTTGGATATTATTTTATTTCATGCATAAATGGTGATTTAGGAGGAAAAAAATTTGAATAAAATCACAAAATTCACACGAGTAAAGCTTGTCTTATGCCGCATGATGAGATATCTTGCTAACTCATTCATGCTTCAACGTAGAAATAAATACAAGTAAACCCCTGGACACATAAATAAAATAATTTATAAAACACAAAAAGCTTACTAACCTAGAAATAAAAGCATTGTAATAAGTTAATGCAATAATTTAATATTTAAAAAATCTATATAACAACAGCTAGGGTCCTAATGACCTTGCCGTTGACGAACCCTATACCCCACACACACAAAAAGAAAAAAAAACAGCTATGCGTTACTCGACCTCATGTAACATGGGAAAGAGGCAAGGAAGAACACAGAGCTGTATCTGTATTACTCCGTGAATATTTTTCTTCCTTATCATTGGCGTCGAATGATCAGTCAATCCACAGATTCTTACGATACAATTTTATTGTTCTTTTTTCATAGTGTACTACTGTTAATTTGAAACCATGGGAAAATGCTAAGTATTGGCTTCAGTGCGACAACGTTATTTTCATCTCGTTTTCTGCAAAGCGTAAGCAAAGTAAGATAATTGCACAAAAGTGAATCTATGAAGACTGGAAACCTCGAAGGAAACATTTCCCGAAGTAGCATGACGTGGTTCGATGCAATGGGTCGAGTTACGAATCCGCAATTACACCGATCACGAAGCCTGGCATCAGTGAGGCTGACTGGCTTTTTTCTTTCAATTCACAGAACCATTTGGTAAATGAACAGTGTCGAGGAAAAGAATAGTGGCTCCGTCATTATGTCGTTGGGGGATAAATCTCGAGTTCGGTCTGTGCTAGAGTGATGGTTAGGGCCGTTGCGTCATTCAAACTGGAGAGCAATGTGAACGGGTTGGAACGTGGGCTATTAGAAAGAAAAGGAGGAGGAATGTGAGTTGGATGGAGTCTGGGATAGGACGGAGGGTGGTTTATCAAAGAGTTCATATCGTGGTTAATGTGAGAATGGGCAGGTAAATTTAAAAGCGGAAGGTTGAGACACTATGGGTTGGACGATGAGGACGCGAATGGTGCACCCCAGCCGGAACCAGCGTAATGACAGCGCAGGGGTCGGAGGGCAATCTCACCATCGTGACGGGGCGGATACCCCTCCCTTCCTCTGCGCCAGGAAAGACACGAGACCCTCGCCTGACAAGAGAAAAAGAAACCTTATAATGGGCCTTAAACTGCCTTCATCGGATGTCATCTGGAGAATGACTTCGCCTTAACCGCTATTAGTTTCTTCCAAATGCGGCCACATGATCGCAGTTTGGACGGAAAGTTTACGAAGGGTTGGGTAGCTAAAAGAAAGTGAAGAAGGGGACATGAAACAACTCCTCACAACTAATGGTACGTCAAGCGTTCTTCTCTGATCTGACATTAAAGTGGGCACGAAATTGCTTTCTGTCGAGTTTTAACGGCATAAATGTCCAGGTGAGCTTTGAAATTTAATCGGTAAGATATGAGCAAAGATTTTTTTAAGATTCGTGGTTGAAATTATCTCTGAACGAAGGTAATTCTAGTACGTTCAACGTTTTCTGAAATAGCCAGTTACGTGTTGGAGCGGTGAAACCAATCTTGTTTCGAATTCATATTATTTTGGGAAAGGATTCTTTTCAATCATAGATTCTTCTAAATATGCCACAAATATTTTTTACAATACCAATAAAAGCGTAAATATAAAAAGGCATAAAATTTTTCAAAGAATGGATCGTGGTAAAGAATTTGTGATAGAAAATAGTACAAACTTTCGATAGATGTCTAATGAAAAAATATTTTTTTACGTGAGACATCGTGAGAATTGAAGTAAAAATTAAGGATACACAGAAGACTTGTACAATATTTGATTGAACTGATAACAAGAGGTCTAAAATATTTTAAGTGTTTTCATGTTTTTGGGGGAGCAAATCCTTATTCTAGGCGCTCAACATCACCATCCCTCCTGCGCCACATCCTCCGCTCCAATTCCGATTACGTGGCGCGCTCCAAGGAAATTACACTACTACCCACGCACAACCACGATAAATCGGACTGTGATCACCGACAATTACTTTAATTTGAGTAGGAAAAGACTGGAGGAATTGAGGTTATGTTTGAATTCAACATAATCGAAGCGATTTGCGGCGAGATTATGATTACTCCAAGATGCGTATATGAGAGAGTGACACAGACGCCTCGTTTCTTCGGTCTAGATGCCATCGCATAGCATAATCACCAATACAGCAAATTATGACTAAGTTGATCTATTCGGCGTCCTAATCGGTGATATAAGAAATACGAATCTTTTTGAAACACGATGAGAGACTCGATTGGGTTATTTTTCTGCCAATCATTATGGATATTACTTCTTTCTGTCGTTTCTAAAAAGGCATATATTATTTAATATCAGAAATTCTAAACGCGACGTTAAAAATATTAATAATTTTCCCTTAAAAAGGACATGTAGTATAGAAACGAAATTTTTGTGTGATTTATTTGTATTTCGTCCATCGAGTACATCAAGTGATTTGTGTTAATCTCTCCATTTGAGAATGTTTCATCATCAGATCAAAGTTTTTACAAATATATATTTATACACAATTGTAATTTTATCATCAGTTTCAAAATGTAATAAATATTTTCCGCATTCTAGTTTAGGTTAATAATTATAATTTTTTGAGAAATATTAGAAAAACTGTTACAATTATGTCTTGAAAAAGCCAGGCTAGGAATTAGCCTGCTTTGTAAACATAGTCTTCGTTATGTATGTCGAATGTTAAAAGTTAAAAGAATGGTAAAATCGTTCTGCATGAAAGCTTCATACCGATGCCATCATTACAAGAAGGTCTGCTCCCGTCCTGCAAATAGATAGAATGTAAACGACTTGGCCCAATTGTTCGTTCATTTGCAAAATATTAGTACTTTTGGGTTCTTCTTAAGACACACATTGTAGCAACCACCATTTTCTATTTATTTATTTAATTTTTGTAATTTTTTCGTCTTCTTACGTTTACATTCTTTTTTGTTCATATAATTTTTGTATATTTGGTGTGTATATTCACTTTATACTTTCATTGTAGCCCTGATGATGATATTATATACTTCGAAACTTTGGCTAGTTCGAAGAGAATTAATGTATTTTATGTTCCCGCATGTGAAGGGAAAAATTTGAATTTACAATGATCCTCTTATCTGTACCTTTGTTTATACGTTTTTCGTTATTTCTGAGGGATGTTCTGTGTACTTAGGGGAGTGCCAGGGAAGTAGTGTCAAATTTGGCAATGCAAAATGAAGAGTGTCATGCTATATGCGCTCTGATTTAGATCGGTTTGATCATTTTGATAACAAATAAATACCGTTTAATACAATATGTTTACTTTTTTCACGTTGAAGCCTGTTAAAACTGGAAAATAATGATACGAGCATTAACTGAATATATCGATATCGATACTGTTAAAGAAGGAACTCCACAACCAAAGCACAATTTTGTTGATACAATTTAACCACTAGTTTAAAAAATGGGCTGATCGTAAACTTACTGTACTTACTAGTACCCTAGAGTGTCAACCACTCTTTGCCAAAAAGGACCATATCATTCGGGAATCGTTCTATATAATTCCCTGCCCAAGAATATAAAAGATGATATGAAATTTGAATCTCTTCAAATCCGCGAATAAAAACTACCTCCTGCACCAGTGCTTCTACAATGTAAAAGAATTTATTGATTTTAATAAAAGTTAAATCCCTCTTGTACTTTATCACGCCATTGCTGTAGTACTTTTTAAATAACTTATAACAATTTCAAAAACTATGTTCTTGCATGATTGTGTTGTCTTATGGCTCATATTAATTTAGTTTTATGTGTACTCAACTTTGACACGGTTGTGTACATTAATTGTGTAGCCCCATCCTGACCTGGGTTTTTCTCCGGTTTTCCTTCGGGTAGAGGCGGATTTCTTATACAGATACTCTAGGATTTGTCTAGGGGCGTGTTTATTGTAAAAATAAATCGTGAATTTATTGTTATTTCAATTCTTATGATTTGTAAACCTTATATTCAGAATTATCTATAGTTCGATAATAATTCGTACTTGTAAAATAAATTTTTTGTGTTAAATTACAAACATATTGACATTATATATGTATTATAACTCGCAGCTAACTTTTCATATTATCTAAGAATTTTTGCTTAAATTTTTGATTTCGCCTCTGCCTTAGGGTTCTTGATTGGAATTGATGGGATGGTCCCTTGCTTGCTTCCGGAGAGTAAATTAGTTTATTGTCCTCCACGTGGTCATACGCATTTTGTACTGCTTTTTTGACAATAAATTTATTATTATTACTACACCACACTATGGTGGAGGTTTATGAAGCTGGAGCGATATAATATTTTGCTCGTAATAATTATGTAATAATTCATGTATTGCAAGTGAATTCTCTCCTTCATAATTTTGGAAGAAGACATATCACAATCAAAAATTAAATTTCATTCGTTGATAAATTTGAGATATAATACTGCAAGAAAATTCTGAAAGGAAATCGGTGGGGTATACATGCTAAAAGTTTCTTGTAAATAACAAAATTTAAAAAGAACTTCAGAAACGAAAGTATTAAATATGAATTAAACGTCAATTCGTAACATAAAACGATGCCAAATCTCTGCAAGAGCTAAATAAAACAGTGAAATTTTTATAATTAATATTGAGTAAAAAATAAATTTAATTCAAATGTGTCATAACAAGTAACTAATTTTACATCTCCTCTTTTTCTCCTTCCTGAATGACAAGATTGAAAACTGAAAACTCCTTCCTGAAAACTGTTCTCACGCAAGCATTGGCGTAACCAGGAGCACTTTCTGGGTGGGTTCTGGACCTAGACGATGTGGGAACAGGAATATTTTTATCTGAGTGGTCTCACGCTTGACCCAGTAGAAATATGATACTATCGTAGTACTATTTTCAATTGCTAGTCTTTCATTCTTCTGATTGCGAGAGATGCATGGCGACACGTAAGATTTCGTTATATAAATTACTCTCATTTGAGGTAGAAATAATTGTACCATTCATAAATCTGTTCTTAAAGCAAATTTCTGCGGTGGACACCAGAACTGTTTAGGGTGGGCATGCCCATCCCCAACGCCACACCCACTCTTAGTTACGCCAATGCATATAAGGAAGAAAGTACAGGAGATTAGTGGGTGTGATAACTAGTAGCGACCAGGGTCATATATGGCGACAGGACGCAACATCTCAGCTCCCATGAGACAGTTTACATGTTTCAACACCTAATGATTTGGTGGCGTTTGTCACCCAGCTGGTGGTGACAGTTGTTAGAGGCGAATGTCACGTAATCGAAGACTCCCATCATTTGGTTTCCTCAGTTCCTTACGTTATAAGAATTCTATAGTAGCAAAGGCAGCAAAAAGTACTTCAATCAAATTCTGATATTTCCGCGAAACAGCTCACGCATGGAACTTATCACTGTTTTCACTAGATATGCAAGATATTCTGATCGTGTTTGACGGGAACTAGGACACAAAACGTATCCCTATTTCTGAATTTACAAAATATATTGAATACTTAAATTATTGGTGTCTTCAGTAAGCGACAATATTTATTTCCAATAACGTATACAAACAATTCTCTCGATATTTAATATATGACGTAGTGACGGTAACTAAAGACATATGACAGCAATATATCACATGCTGAAGTGATTTCCATTGTCTCTCCTTCTTTATGTCAATATCGTTTTCTCCTCTTCCAGCTCGTTGCTATTCACTTCTGATTGTATGTCTCTCTTGTTCTAATTGTTTCTCGACCTATTGTCATTTGGAGCACGTTAATTACCCCTTTTTTCTTTCGTAAGTTGATGATTGATTTTCATCAGATTCCATTCTTTTTTCGTTTTTTTTAGAATGTAAAAGATCTGCTTAGGGAAGCTCTTTCATAGAACGTAAGTGAATCGCATCGGTCCAGCGATAAGTGGCTGTATTGGTGTACGACGATATTAAATACGTCATACCAACGACTTGGGTGAAATTTTACTCTTCCATCAAAGATTTTCTAATTGAGCTCTTAGCATACAATTGACGAGGACCAGTTTCACTTTTATGTTGTCACTTGATGTCAGGCCTTCAATCTTGTGCTCTTCCTGATAATTATGTGGAAAAGATGTGGTAATGTTCACTAATTCTTTTCTTCCTTCTTCAGTCGTCCCAGGTGCACTGTTGTCCGACGTCTTAGGGGCACTGAGGTGTTAGGGATAGTTGGAGGCGACAGACGACAAGACCATTGCATTTATTTAATTTGATCATGGCTACGATGTCCACCTTGTCATTACAAGGCTCTTACTTATGTAATTTCTCCTTTGTTTACTTTCCCCCTTATAGCGTCTCATGATCACTGTTTATACTAGTGTTCTCATCCCTGCCATGGGAAGCGGACACAAAATCTTCTATCCTCTTTGTCTTGTCCTTCGTCCTTTGTCGTTTATGTTTCTTCACTATGTCTGTCTCAAAATTCTGCTGTCCCACAACTCATTCCTCTTTATTCTTCTTGTTCCTTTTTTAATGCATCTCTTATATGTCCTAGCTGGTAGGCGAAATCTTTGTATGCACTGTATGTCTCTTTTGTTATAATTTTCTTGGTCGTATCCCTAAGTTTAAAATCTCCTTTTGTTTTCAAAAATTGTATGTATCCTGCTCGTTCCTCCCTGTATAGTACACAATCCCACTTATGATGTTCTCGTGTTTCACGTTCTTTTCCACACATACATTTTGCATCATCTTTTAGTCCTCGTTTGTTCAGGAAACCACTGTAGTTCCCATGACCCGAAATAAATTCAAGTACATATGGATTTATATGAAACCATTTACGTTCCTTTTGTATATGATTGAATGTTATTCTCCCTTTTATAGTTACTCCACCTGGTTTGCCATGCTTCTAGAACGTGCTTTATTAGTTCCTTTCTTGATTCTTTTTTATCCTGTGTATAAACCGTTGCATTGATTTTTATTTTCTCAACAATATCCTGCAATCTTCTGAACTTCAATTTGAACAAGACCAGTTGAAGACTGAAGAGTTATATCGCAGAATTTCAGTGTTGTCTGCAGAACTCCATTCCTAGACCTCAATCAGAAAATTAACCTGAGCTGTAGATCTACGAAATACCATCGAGTGAGACATGGGGTGGGAACCTTTGCGGAGACCTAATTATTCATGCTTCATACGAACGTGTTTGCATGCTATTTACACGCTGAAAGCGTAAACAAAATCAGTAAGTAAGCTGAGGTCTTACACGTTTCACTGTTATAATGAAATTAAAAAAATTATTCAAATTCACTTTAATTTGGTGCCCCATTATGAAGCCCCCGAATCGAAGTCGTGGAACCGTTCTCCACATCCCCTCCTAGGTATGCTACTGAGCTTCAGAGTAAAGGAACAAAATCATACCGGCAAGTAACAAGACGGCACTTCCTCCACTGTGTCGAGTATTTCTGCTCCTATCTCGCGAAATCTTCCAGTGAAGTATCTGATGTTCACGATGCACTTGCTCCAAGTCGCGTCCCATCCTAACTCAACTCCCTGTGAACACGAAACGGAACTTCGCAGCCGTCGCGAAGAGCGCGGCCTCCGCTGCTGGAGGTCGCGAAAATACGACCCGCTCCTTGAAGAACGAGGAGCGCGATTGAGCGGAGTGCAGGCAGAAGGCAGTGACCGATAACACGAACGCTTAAACAACGCATTCTTGAGGTAGTACTAACGTAGGTAGGTGAATTAAAACACTAAAATATCTTAAATCGGCATAAATAAAATTAGTAACATGTACTTATTCTGATTTCAACTTGAAAAATATACCTCACCGGCCTTTTAAGTAAAATAATTGCAATTATAATTGATGTTGAAATACATTGCGTCTTATGGAGAAAACACTTATTTACAAAATAAGACCAACTTTTAAATAACGAAAGTGATGGAAGTATACTTTTTTTTATGTAGTAAAATTTCGCGTATTATTTTTACATCACTTTAATGTATACGTCACCGGACATTTTAGAAAGTTATTTAACTCTTTCCGAGGTGAGATGCATAAATCACGAAACCATTGCGGGCGGCCGCCATGTTTGTACGTGCTCTTGTGCATTTCAAACGAGTCAAGTGAGTTCCTGAATATTGTGTGTACTTAATGTTATTAACTGGTAGATAGAAAGTAAATCTAGATTTTTCATCATTATTATTCATATTGTTTATTTTATAACAATTAGAATAAAAATAAAGAAAAGAGTGATGCATCTCAGTGATTTGATTACCTTGGATTGCTGCTCCCACCGAATGCTTCTACTGAAGAATACAGTGAAATTCTTTTAATTTCGTCAGGAGAAAAAATCAATCGAAGAATTGTCGCATGAGTATCGAAAATTATAGTATGCAAATATTTAATGCGATAAGTAAAACAGATGTGAATGACACATGCTACAGATTAGAGATGACAAAAATAGAGAGATCAACCTCTAGATTTACGAATTGGACGAGGAAAATGAGAGAGAAAAGTGTGTGTTTATCTGCCACATTACACGAAAGCAACTATCTTAGGAGCTTGGCATGTCTCTTTATAACATCGATATGTCAAAAAATTGAAGACCCTAGTAATGTAAACCAAATCCATCAGGTGTACATAATCCTTGAAATAATTTAACACGATACGATTCTACATTGAGAGAAATTGACTTAAATTAGACAAAAAACCTCATTTTCACGCTCAATAAAGATAAGAACTGTTTAATAATAAATTTATTGTCAAAAAAGCAGTACAAACTGCGTATGACCACGTGGAGGACAATAAACTAATTTACTCTCCGGAAGCAAGCAAGGGACCATCCCATCAATTCCAATCAAGAACCCTAAGGCAGAGGCGAAATCAAAAATTTAAGCAAAAATTCCTAGATAATATGAAAAGTTAGCTGCGAGTTATAATACATATATAATGTCAATATGTTTGTAATTTAACACAAAAAATTTATTTTACAAGTACGAATTATTATCGAACTATAGATAATTCTGAATATAAGGTTTACAAATCATAAGAATTGAAATAACAATAAATTCACGATTTATTATTACAATAAACACGCCCCTAGACAAAGCCTAGAGTATCTGTATAAGAAATCCGCCTCTACCCGAACGAAAACCGGAGAAAAACCCAGGTCAGGATGGGGCTACACAATTAATGTACACAACCGTGCCAAAGTTGAGTACACATAAAACTAAATTAATATGAGCCATAAGACAACACAATCATGTAAGAACATAGTTTTTGAAATTGTTATAAGTTATTTAAAAAGTACTACAGCAATGGCGTGATAAAGTACAAGAGGGATTTAACTTTTATTAAAATCAATAAATTCTTTTACATTGTAGAAGCACTGGTGCAGGAGGTAGTTTTTATTCGCGGATTTGAAGAGATTCAAATTTCATATCATCTTTTATATTCTTGGGCAGGGAATTATATAGAACGATTCCCGAATGATATGGTCCTTTTTGGCAAAGAGTGACAGACACTCTAGGACGATGAATAATATTACTATTGCGAGTATTGTGTTCGTGAACGAGACTGTTTCGTATGAAGCAAGGGTGCCACTTCAGTAATTCGGTCTTAACAAACACGACCGTTTCATAAATATAAATGCAGGGAAGTGTTAAGATATTTAATTCCTTGAATTTACAATATTTTCGGGGGTGAGATATACAAATTATCCGAACTATTCTCTTCTGAATTCTGAAAGTTTGAATACTCTTACTGGAATTTCCCCAGAAGGTAATGCCGTAACGTAAATGGGAGTAAACGTTTGCAAAATATATGCAACAGGAAATACCTGGACTAACTGCGTTAACTAAATTTCGGAATGCGTAACACAATTTGCTTAATTGTGAATTAAGATTGTCAACGTGACAATTCCATTTGAGGTTAACTTGAATATGGAGACCTAAGCATTTTGTATTCGTAACAGTTTTTAATTGTGTTCCGTTTAAAGAAAGAGAAATCTGGGGTAAAGATTTTGTATTACTATTGTGAAATGACATAGACACTGTTTTGTCTGTGTTTACAATGAGACGATTTGCATGGAACCAAGTCGAAAGGTTAGACAAAACTTTATGAGCGTTGGCGTATTTACATAGTAAATTAATGTCATCAGCAAAATGAAACCATTTTGCAATGTGGTGTGGATGATGACATGTCGTTCACATACAATGAAAAGAGTATAGGACCGAGAATTGAACCTTGGGGTATTCCGCAAGTAAGTGGCTTTGTTTCTGAAAGACAACGCTGAAGTATTTTATTTTTGGTATAGGATATTTTGACGTGTTGATATCTATCTTTCAAATAAGAAGTTAGCCATTGATGTGGAAGTCCTCGAATGCCTAAATAATGCAATTTGGAAAGGGGAATTCCGAGATCGATGACATCGAAGGCTTTAGATAAGTAAAAAAAAACACGCTGAGGATTTTCTCCAAGGTCAAGTTATGTGGTAACATTGTTTAAGAAGGAAAATATGGCGCTTATAGTGGAAAAGGATTTCCTAAAACCGTGTTGATCGTCAGAGAGAATGTTATTTTTTGATAAAAAATCTAGAAGACTCTTATGGAACAATTTTTCTAGGATATTTGAGAAAGTGGGTAATAGAGATATTGGTCGGTAATTTTCAATATTAAGTTTGTTTCCTTTCTTGTATAAAGGTTTCACTTTAGCTCTCTTACATATGTTAGGAAACACCCCTTCCGATAAAGAACTATTAAAAATATTTATGAGTGGATTTAATATAGCATGGGACGAAAATTTAACAATAAACTCGGGTGTATCATCTATGCATGTGGAAAATTTGATATCGAGCTCTATTCCACATTTATACTGATAAAATATCACGACAATTATATCTCTTTATTTTTATTTATACATAAGTGATTTTGTTGTATTTTATCTTAATGAGCAAACATACTACGATATATCGTCCTAATTCGATAAGAATGCAACATTAAGGGTTCCGAAAGTAATTTTTCCTCATTTCTGGGAACATATTTTCCAAAAAGACATAGTAATAATCAAACTCCTTTTTGAAGGATGAGGCGAGCTACATTAACCTCTGATGAAGTTGGTGATTCCGAATTAGTTTCACTTGTTTGTTCATAATTATTATTAATTGTTTAAATACGTAGTTATAGGTTTGATTTACATTTAATATAATTTAAATTAAGTTGAACGATGATTTAAGAAATATTTTAATTTATCAATATCTAAAACAGAAATAATACAATACTGCTTTGGGGTAGCTGTTTACGACCGCGCACAAGGGTGAAACAATTTATATATTTATTATAAAATAAATAGAATGAACAATTACTTTACTGTACAAGTGTTTCATTTCCTCATTCAAGTGTAAATATTAAAAATGGGAGAAACATAAAAAAATGGAAAAGGGGAAAAAGGGAAAAAGGGATTCACCAAAATCTCGCTCAGGGTGGACGGCTAAGGAACGTAGTACGGATTTGTTATTGATGAATGATTATGATAAATTGTTATTGATTGGTCAATAATGTATTTTTTGTGGGGCTTTATGTCTCGTCGACGGCAAGGTCATTAGAGCCCATGTCAATATTGTATGGAATGCATTAGGATTTCGTAAAGATCAATATTCTTTCTATAGTAGGAAGCTCTTATCAAATGTTAACTAGTTGCTAAATGCAGTCTCGCATCACTTTGTTTGGGAGTCTGTTTTCTTGGCATTGCCTTTCTGGGAGGTCTGGGACAAAGCACTGACATGACGAGCTCCTTGTAATGCACGCTCGAACCGCAAACACGACTACTTGTTGAAGGCGCAGAGCATGCCGGGAGCGCCATCTCCCATACTGAGTGCTAGCACTGCGTGCTCTCCTCTTTCCTGCACACGTTTCTGTGGTCTCTTTCTCAGCACTGTCTTCTTTCAATTCTCGTTCATATTCATTTACAACGCTGCGAGAGCCATTCCTTTCTTTTCATCGGTTTCCAACCTTTTTCTATCTACTTCTTGTGGTTGCGTTATCTGCATTAGTTAATTCAACTTACTAATCCTCTCTTTCCTCCATTTCTTTTGTGAAATACTCAACTTTATATTGTATTTTATATTTCTTTTTCCGTAATTTTATTTATCTGAAATTTATATTTCTTTTCTAAAATTCTGAGCTATATTTCAGATATTTTACGTCCAGTTGTTGTCATTGGTGTATCAATACTTTCATATGCCTCTTCTCTTCTTTATTGGCTTCGCTTTTCTTTCCAACTCATTCTCCTTCTACTTAGTATTTTTCTTCCAATCGGATTCAATATGTTCTATTCCACATTACACCACCTCCTCTCTCCATCGCTTCTTTCTTTACCTTCTTAATTCTCCAGTTCCACTTCTCACCCGACGTATTCTCCATCGTTTTGCTGGGCTCCACCCCGCCGCTCCTCGTCGTTCCAGTTCGTTCCGCTTCACTTGCATCCCCGTTTCTTCGCACCGCCCTTCCCCGCCGCCGCCTCGCAGCACCGCTCCGCGAACACGCTCGCCTTTATACAAGCAGCAGCTATCTTGGCAAGGAAACGCACTCATAATTAAATGCGAGCATAAATAACAGGCGGTTCGGCGAGGGCTGCCAGGACGGCGACGATAAATCAGACTGGTATTTTAAAAGGTTCAGTATGTAGAATCACTCCAAGAACGTTGTATGTGTCCGCTTTAATAGCCCCTAAATAAAACATGGAGACACCGGCCTTTTAAACTCCCGTGTCCTCTCCGGTGGAGCCATTTTATTTGTCTGATGGACGCGATCGGAACATTCTCCACGAAGGGTGGGACGAAAGGGGAAAGGGAAAAACAAATATGCAGCGTTTTAAGAGAAGGCGATAATGGAATTAAACAACTAAAAAGACGTCAGGCGTCGGCGGAGAGAGGCAATTATCGTACCACACTAAATGGAGGGGACCGGAAACGACGCCGCGATAAATGAGTACTAAACAAAGTAGTATAGGTAATTACGACAAATACATTCTTAACGACTGACGAGTTAGATGTTGGATTTATCCTGTAAGGCTTTACATCAGGACGAAACCACTTCGAAGTAGTAAAATGTAATAAGAAACGAAGATTGCTGGTGGAATGTATTCATGGAAGTTCTCCATTATACAATCATGTGAAATAATGGACTACTTAATGTTGTTTTATGTTGAGCATTGAAGTGGGTTTAGAATGTCCTCATTATTGTATCATAAGTTGCATTGTATCATGAGAGGTAACATTTTTAAATATTCACTTTGAGAGCAAAATAAATAAAATCTTTAATATATCGGTAAATCATTTTATCCTTACAATTGTATTTTAAAGCATGGGATGGATACAAAATATTTGGTGATTACAGATTCTTATTTGCCCCTTGTTGTTCTCCTAGTTGCCACTTATCAACACAAACCAAAGGCAGAATTGTCTAATGATCTCAATTACTTCAGATCGAATGAATTAAGAGCAGGAACTTACATTAAACCTACATTTCTAAGAGTTTTTATTTCATCTTATTTTGGGGATATTCTTTCTAAAATAAAACGTTGAATATATATTTACTATTGAATTGAGTATGAAGAAAATGTTAATAGGATAATTGTCATAATATTGACCAAACCGCATTTGGTATTATTTTTATCCAAATGGTTCCATACTGCAATGATTAAACTCATCAGTCTGGGTTCCTTGATACACCGAAGAGCCTTGACGGGTGAAAAAAAGATTCCAAATTTGAAGAGCAACCGGTGAACTCGCTGTCTGTCTTAACGAAGAGTTAAGGGGAAACTTCGTTACACGTGAATACTCCTGTGGAAATCTTGATACAAAAACAAAAAAGATGACCAGTGTTAAAGAATGCATCAAGAAAAATAACACTGATGGTGCTGGCGAAGGCGTATTATTCTTCTGTGCAGAAAAATAACAAGACCTTTCTCTCTCGCGGCAATATCAATACAGCACTCATGTAAATACAAATTAACCTTACAGCGGTTTCTACTTTTCTTTCCTCTTCATCTGAATTATCTTCTGAAGAACTTTCTCAAAAAAAACCAACAAAAAACTCTCTCTTAAAATTTATGCAAAGTTGTATATAACAAATTATTATGGATATGATATCAATCAAAAATGTAATTTTTTCTCAATTTCCGGCATGGAAGAAGCTATTCTGATTATACTATGAAATAAATGTAATGTTTTCAATCATTATGTATGAACTAATTTATCTTTGATTCATTGTATGTGATTTTATTCCTATACTGCGGGTAGTGTAACAATTGTTGCTTGTGCAACTGCTGCATAAATTCGATTACGTGGCTAACTTTGATAGACAAGTAAATTTGGATAAAATACTCTTCCTTGGAGAACCTTCATCCGAACTTTTCGTTTGGAGGATGGTGATTTCCCGATTTTAAATGATTCGTTGTGGGATCGATGGAAAATTCCACATTCTACTCTAGGTGATTATTTCTTGTTTGATTCATAATTACATCTTTGCTTAATATGTTACCTGAAGTTTTCACTTTATTTAAAACAAGGGAAAGAGAACGATCTACATTTGTGGATCAATTTATATTTCGTCTTAAGGATATCATACTAGAGTTTCATAGACTTTAGCCCAGCAAGTTGCAGGCTTTGTTACTTTCGTTCGTAAATAATTTTCGTGCCCTAAATCATATTGATCGAAAAATAACTACTCCCTCGTTGACTTTGTATCCTACTTTTTGCGCGGGTCCGTCCATCCACTTCGTAAATGATGAAATTTACTATTTTACTCAATTAATCTAGTAAGTGATCCAAAAGAACTTCTGAGTGTTTCGAACCTTCAATGGGAAACATATATTTACCCCAGGAAACAGACAAATGTCAATCGACGATGGCAGTTGTCACTAGACAACGCTACACACACTACTACTCACATTTAAAAAAATAAGAATCTGCTACACGCACTGGGGAAGCTTTTACAACTGTTTCATGAGTTGTGTGAATAACAACAGTTCAAATTTGTGAAGTAATTGTCTCATCCTTTTCCAGTCGCCCAGAACGCTGCCAAAATAATTCCTATCGTGAAATCGCCAGTTCTTCAAAACGAGTTGTCCGAACGTTCTTCCACAAGACATCGCTGACATTCGCGACGAGGAATTTCTTGCCAACTAGTCTCATTAGGCGCCGCGCCTAAACTACGTACAAGTGGCATTAACATAGCCATGTGCTCATAAATTACTACCTAGGCAGTTAATTTGCTAGTTTACGCCCAAAACGAAGAAGAAAAAACAACCGCAATGAGCTTACCATTTCAATTTGTTGCTAAACTGCCCGCAAAACGAGGAGAGAGTAAGTATAGCTTTCAGAACTCCGTAGCCTACAAACAAGCATGGCGTCATTGAAAGGTGAAGTAATTGTGAACACCGTTCCTTTGCTGCTTGGGTAACAATACAAATTACGTAACATTTATGGTAAGACCTTCGCTGCCCGACGACCATTTGTGGACGTGGATTTTTAGAAGCAACATGAAAAGTTCGACGTCGCTAAACTTGTAGTCGAACGTATCATGTAAGGCACACAGACATGGTTCGATGCAATTTACTCAAATAAGAAGAATTTATGTTACTTTCATTTTGTTTTACCAAAAGATGAGCAATTATCCTATTAACATTTTCTTCATACTCAATTCAATAGTAAATATATATTCAACGTTTTAGTTTAGAAAGAATATCCCCAAAATAAGATGAAATAAAAACTCTTAGAAATGTAGGTTTAATGTAAGTTCCTGCTCTTAATTCATTCGATCTGAAGTAATTGAGATCATTAGACAACATGCAATAAATTTTCTTAAGCAGAATTTCTTAACATTCAAACATGATCGAGATCCAACGTGTGACAGAAAAACCTTTACCTATCTTACATAGGTAATGTAACAAAGTAATGAAATGGTGAGAAAATTTTTTTTTATAAGTTTACATCCATGAAAACTTTTCGGAAATCCTTCAGTGTGCATCGATGTCATATGAATAGTTGAATTTCTATGGTATATAAGGAATACATAACGTGAATGTGGATATTTGGCGAATATTTTTGACATGAAAAATACGTAGTAGCTATCCCTTTAAGGCCACCCTTTCGCCCTCGATCTTTGCTTTGGATTCTAAGAACTTTACAAGGAGAATAGGACATGCAATCTCGGGTAGCAACTAAAAACGAAAACATTGAACAAAACTCGAGATATATTTTATTTTCGAGTGGTTAATTTTTGTTTAAGCTCCTATCTTTTAACATTCTTAGCAATTTAACTATTCAAGTACAAAGTAGGAATTAATAACAACAGATGAGAAAAAAATAATTATAAATCATTATTAGCCACATTTGATACTACTTTCTTCTCAATGACATTCTTTTCGAGTGTCAACGAGGTTTCTAAATAAGAGAACTTAACGTGTAGCAGTTGGACCACAAATAAGCGTGCGTCCACAAACGAACGTGATAAAATTTTAAGAATTGTTTTGGGTAAATCAATACTTATTCACCTCTCTATTCAAACCTGAGCTTTTCACTAGACGATTTTATAAAGTTTATAAAAACATTCGTATTAAATGTCTTATTAATTTTCAATTACTTCAGAATATTTCATGAGTGAAATCGATTATGGAAAATAATGCGTCAACGAATAAAATTTACAAATACAGCACACGATTCTGCAGGTTATATGAAAGAAGGTTCAGTAATTCTTGATGAAAAGTTGTGAAATAACAATTTACACAAAGAAAAGTACATAAAAGTTTACACAAACTGGAAAAACAATTACATTTTTGAGGTTGTAATTCTCGGTAACGTTATGAGTATTCATTTATATTTTATTACTCATTCGAGAGATAATCAAGTGATTCATCCATAATTATTGATTCAGAGAAAGTCTCCTCGTGTGAGAAACAGTAAACTGACGAGAAGCATCTCTTCTTTCAACTAACACTCGAGTACTCCTTTATTTCCAGTCCTCCTGCATCTTGACAGTTCACTAAACTGAGTTCGCACTGAGTGCACAGTGAATTCAAATACGACGTTCCATTTAAGTAAGATCATTCCATTGCGGTACGGAGACATGATTCTCTTATCTTACGAACTCTGAACACTCATTTTGCTCTGAGACCAACTCAACTAGCACTGGTGGCCGACGATAATATTCTATGTTAATAGGTCAATGATTGTATTTGAAGTTAGGACGACTTCAAGAGTCATCATACGACATAGACATCTTATTATTCCGTATAAAATCCTACATTTCTCTAGTTCGTTAAAAGATTTGCTTTCACTTTGCACTGAATGGGTGCAGAGAAAATGTTCCATTGAAATGCATCATATCTCATTAGGGACAATGTAGGTAGGTGCGGATACAAGGGGGGAGGGTCAAGGGGGTCATGACCCCCCTAAAATTCCATAGGGAATGAGTATCTAGTCGCGGAAAAGCGTTTATGATTTTCAAAGACGTTGACGCATTTGAACGATTTTTAACCAGTAATTAGTACTTCAGTATATTTGTAGAAACGATTTAGCAACGTGCCATAATTTTAGTGGCCGCGATGGTGGTGCCATTATTGTTGTAAGAGTGGGTGTCGATGTGAATGACATGATATTGCTACTTTACTGATTGGTTGGATTCCATATGCTGTCCTCTCTCTCCCTCTCTCTTTATAAAGATATCCAAGGGACTGAGCATTTACATCATAGAGAGAAGCCAAAATTAGTTGTTTGTTAGTGT
>NNCF01127239.1:591718-631345 GCA_002313205.1 Laupala kohalensis | reverse complement strand
ATACATACATACATTTCATACAATTTCCACGAAAACGCCACAATTGAATGAGCAGCGTGCCCGAGTGGACCGTCCGTCCGGACTTCTCACTATCGTACGGATATAGCATCGTAATGGAAGTAGACGTGAAGACGATTAGGATACTCGGAATGTTTGCTGGTGTGTGTTACGGTTATTATTGTGACTGTAGAAGAGGAAAACGTAAGTGTACAATACTGATCCGAGATACAATGCAAGTTTCGAATGTAAGTACGCAGTTTTTCATGTTCAAGACAATAGAGTTATTGAAATAATATTGCGTATAGTAATATCAAAATAGTAATTATTAATAATTAACTGTGTTTTAAGATGAACCTGACAGTGAAAATATGGAAAAGAGAAATTTTAATATAATAAAACATTAATTAGAATTACGAAATGGCAGTCATTGCATGCATACTTGAACTATTATGCTGAATTGTGATCTTAATTTTTTTCCTTGTGTGTGTGAGTATGCAAGACAGTCTGCCCATAAGACGTTAGTTTTTTTTCCCTCAGAACTTTAATTTGTGTGAACTTGAATTTTAACGGAACTGGAATTCACTTGAACGTCACGGCTCGTTATAAGCAGACGCCCATAAGAGCCAACAATGTTCCAGTGTCGTCGCAGTAAATGCGCTTCTACATAAGTTTATTTTATTTCTATTTTTTCAAAAATTGCTATGAACTTCAAAGCAGAATTTTGAACTACAATTCTTCTCTTGAACTTATGAGCTATAATGTAGAATTGTGAACTTATTTTTGTATTTGTGTTTGTATGTATATTGCAGTGTGCCTTTAAGACTTTAGGTATTTTTTATGAGATATTTAAATTTAGTAACCCGAATATTTACTAATTTGGGATTCAGTTGAACATCATGGCTCGTAAAAAGCAGAATGTCCGTTAGAGCCAATATATTCCATTGTCGCGGTAGATGCAATTGTATATAAGTTATTTTATTATTATTGTTATGAACTTCAATGCGGAATTGTAAACTAAAATCTTCTTTGTGAGCAACGCCGGCAGCCCGTAAGATTTACCCGCTCTTCGAAGTTGGTCGCAGTCGCCTTCCTTCCTACCATTATGAATGCCGCCGCTACCTTCGCAACACCCGCCGCCGCCACTAGTCTGGCCGCGCGAGCCGACGAGGCTGCCTATGCCGCCACCGAGACCTCCGACGATGTCAACATTGCTCTCCACTTCGGCGGAGGGGAACAGCGGGGACGAATCGTTGAATGGCAGCTGTCAACCTGACAACCGAATGACAACACTTGATGCCACTCTCCCGCCCAACGATGTGACAGACGACGTGTCCGCTGTTGATGTCACCGCCTCCTCTGAGTTGGTTGCCACCTCCGCTTATCCCAAGTTGAGCGCCACTATCACCGAGTTGCCCATCCCCGCTGATACATTCACCGCCTCCGCCGTCAAAAATAGCCTGGTATTGTGGACAGTCAAGATCGCAGCTGTAAGCATGGCCTCTGACCGCGCCACCGCCTCCGTTGGGGAAAGCGGCTGCTTCCGCCACAACGGGGGATGAGCAACTGACTTATGCAACTGACACCACAGCCCCACGTCCGGTCGCATGACCTACTGCTGCTGCCTCGAACGCTGCCGCTGGCTCCGTCTCTGTGGCAGAGCCCGGACGTGCCACCATACGTTTCGTCATCTCCTCAGTCACCGCGGCTTCCTCAGGAGCCACCTCTTCCTTCGCTGCTGCTACTTCTGCTCGTCCCACTACCACTAGTGCCTCGGGCGACAACGCTGACGCAGAAGCGCCTGATAGCGCTATGGAGAGACAGATTCGTGATGACATCGGGGTCCAGCTGATCCAACCGTGGATCGCAGAGACAGGAGTGCGGGCGCGGTACCCGCTCCCACCATCTCCCATTTGCCCGTTGTACCCTGGAGAGTTGAGATGGGCCCATCTCAGCAACCTTGAGCGGGCTTGCCGCTACGACTCCCACATAAGAAGAGTACATGCGGCGAACTTAGAAATGACCTGTCAGGGATGCGGTAAACCGGCAGATCTCAGGGACAGGACGCGCGATAAATGTATCTGCCTCGGAGATCGAGGTTGTGGGTCCACCCATGGATCTCCCCTGCTCTGCTCTCGAGCATCCGGTGAGAATAGTGGGTGGGGGGTGAATCCACATGCCAGTGAGCAACGAGGCCTGAAGCACTGAGGGTCACTGGATCTTACCTATGCCGACACCGGAAGTGCTTATCTGCCAGGAATGCAAGAGACCAGTGACCTGCAAACTCACTGAAAAACCGCGTGACTCTTTCATTGAGCACGTCAGACACTGCCATCACGACATGGTGACAACCCTCTGCCTCGGCTGCTACACCTTCATCAGAGAGGTGAGAAAACACCAGGAGGTGCGTCCCATTGGCAGGGAAGAAGCTGGCGCCATGTCAGCCCCTTCCGCTTTCAGCATTCTGCAAGGCACCGGGTTGCATGATGCGATACCCGTATGTAAAGCAAGTACGGCAACACGCCCGGTAGCGAAAAAGGAAGCGGGCTAAAGAAGAGGCGGGTTACTACGATGCGCCGACGCCGTGAACAAGACAGGCCATAAAGGACCGTATTCGGCGTACCCTAGAGCCACCTCCATCCCCGCCGCCAAGTAAAGTGGAGCCACCTGTGTCCCCCTTCCCAGGAAGCGCGACGAGCTCCCAGCCACAATCGCTAGCATCGATGCATCTTGGTGCGCCCGCCACAGTTGATGCAGACGCTCCCCCTTCCATAGAATGCGCGAAACGACTCAAGTGAATCCCCATGCTCCGAGTCAGACTCCGCCATCCCCACAGCGTAGGTGCTCACCGCCGGGTCGCCCTTCGACACAGCGCGCCCAGAGGTCGCAGGAGAAACCTCAACGAGCGCGCCCCCAGATGAGGCAAAGCCATCGTCCGGAATTGGCTCAGCGGGATCCGTAAGACACGACAATGAGAAAGTCAACGAGACCTATGCCGCCACGGCCTCCGCAACTCCGCTATCTCGAGGGGGGCGCTCGGAGCACACAATGAAGCGGCAATACTAGGACGAAATACAAGAATCGCAGGCGGTAATACATGAATACAAAGTTTGTGCCCACAGTTGTTGAGTGAATTAGAGCCAAAATCACAGCTTTTCAACAACGGCTCATACAGCCAGCTCACGGCCCAAGGGAGCGAGCCAGTTCTGCTCCGCTACAACACCGGAGAGCGCCGCATAAAAGAGGACGCAGCTCTGCACCTCCTTCCTACCACCAAACTACTAACCAACACCCCACCAGAACGAGCCCTGCAGCGCCTACAGGAGTCGGAGTGGCACCCTTGGAATTCGCCTGCCAAACTATCGCATCAGGCGTCCTCGCTGTTACCCCACCTCATTCCGCAACACGAACAGAGGTACCTGTGGAGGCGCGCTCCAGCGTCGTGGCAACACCGCCTGCCCACGCCACGGAATGCTCCCTCACCGTTGCTCCGAGCTCAAACTCTGTTCCACCTGTCACAAAGGAGTGACCCATCGCCACAGCATCCCCGAGCACCCAGCCGCCGACTCCGGTCGTACATCCTGCGGTGGCCGCGCGAGCAAAAGCAGCAGAACGAACCACCTCATCACGCGCAAGTGTGATAGCACGAATCGCGGGCACACGAGATTCTCACGCCACGCAGCAGGAAAAGAAATTTTGCTACCGTCCAACGATGGAGACGATCCCCGTCGCGACATGGAAGAGGTGGAAGACGGGGAAGGTAGTCAGTGGCTACCAACCATACTAGACCGGAAACGCGGGGCACTGGTGATCTCCCCACCTCCCTTGTCGGCCATGAGACTGCACCACGGCGTGCAGCCGCTGTTGCACCCATTGCCGCCGCACCTCCAACCACCCCAGCGCCCGTCGCCGCCATCGCTGTATTGCCCGTCGCCTACAGCGGAGGTGCCTCCCGATGGGGTTCAGTTGTGCGCTGCAACCGCGCGAGCATATGCAGCCGTGCCGCCCCAATACACTCCAAGCGAAGTCGAACCGAGCGCTGTGACCATGCCGCGTGCTGCAATCCCGCAGCGAGCGGCACCTACGCCAACCGCCACACTGCGCCGCCACGGCCCACCGACAGTACTCCCTGCAGCTATTTCTCTTCACACGCTGACGCCACTAGTTTCCGCCGCTCAACCCACTGCAGTCACGGGTGCCTTTCCCCTGCTGCCTGCCTCAACCCGGCGCACGGCTGCCGCTCCAGCCAACCGCGCAGCAACGTTCTCACGGAAAGCGGCAAACGTCACACCTAGTCCATGGAGGAATCCAGTAGAATCGGCCGCTACTGACCCGCAAAGGGGGCCCGAGGACATACCCTCCGCCACTGCTGCCTCCGGTGCTGAGACTACTACCGACCCGCTAGCTGGGAGCCCCCACTTCCCGCAATCTAAAAAAACAAGCGAATTGGAGGCACTGCAATAACAACTGAGGTGTCTCTGTGGCAAAAGCTCCACCGAGAAGGCGGCAGGTGAACTTGAGGAAGCGTATGAAAAAATAATTGTTTCCATTACTCGGTCCACTTGCCGCCTGTAAGCGACGAGAAAGGAGAGGATTGAGTGCGCAGAAACTGATGACCATAGTATATGAGGCACCTCTACAAGTGTAATCCCCGGCGCGCTATGCGCATCATCATGGGGACGATGGTGCACGCTGCCTAGTGCCACGCGAGGAAGTAGAGGCTCACTTCCAGGCAACCTTTGGAACGCCACCCCCCTCCAACCTCGAGGGACTATACACGACTGTTCCGGAGCGTCCTGCAGTAAAGGACGGCCCTATCACGGCAGAGGAAATCATGAAGCGACTGAGGGTGGCGAGAAATTCGGCGCCCGGAGAGGACCACTTGACGTACAGCCATTTCCGTTCCGTCAACCCCGATTGGCGGGTGCTTGCATCGCTCTTCAATTGTGTTCGTCACCTGAGATGAGCACCGGTGGTTTGGAAGCAATCATTCATCTGCCTCACATTTTTTTGGGCGTAGAAGCGAGCGACATGAACCACTGGCAGCCCATCGCTCTTATGTCAACGCTCGCTAAGCTGTACGCGGGCGTCTGGGCAAAGAGATTTTCAACCTGGGCCGAGCACAACTCCGTCTTTTCCGCGGCGCAGAAGTCGTCCCTGCGATGGCGTGCTGGAACACAATTTCATGCTCCAAAATTCCATTGGGCATGCCAGACGACATCAGAGTGACCTCTGCGTCGTCGTTCTGGACTTAGCAAACGCGTTCGGCTCAGTACCCCATGCCGCTATATTTGCTGCCGCGGCGGGAACCGGAGATACGTTCCTGGAAATCGTCGGGGATCTGTACACCGGCACCAGCACCACCGTCCTAGCGAGAGACGAGGAGACGACTCCAATCCCGATGAGTCGAGGCATCCGACAGGGCTGCCCCCTATCGGTCCACCTCTTTAATGTAGTGGTCGACACAGCCCTGCCGAGGATGGAAGTCGCGCCCACGCAGAAACGCTCAGTGCTGGCATACGCGGATGACATCGCCGTACTCGCCGACACACAGCGTGAACATACTGGCTAGCGTTCTTCAGCGTTTTGGCATACAGGCGAAACCATCGAAGTGCCGTTCCATCCACCTCGTCATCGGTGGCCTGCGGCGTTCCGAGTTTACGGTTGATGGACAGCCGATGGAGACCCTTGACTTCGTCCAGTCAACGCTTTACTAGACAAGCCAGTTGGCTACCAGCTTGCCCCAACATGGAAGGATGTGCGGCGTGTTCAACAGGCGGCGTACAGAATTGTGGATGCTTCCCTTCACCCGTGGCAGCAGCTGTCCTCCCTGAAAACTTTTCTTCTCCCCTCCCTATACTTCCCGGTCCGAATGGGTGACTTTTCGAAGTCTCAAATGAGCCGTCTGAACCAGAACCCTCCTCCCCCCACTCAAACACCTAAATCTCCCCCAACGGGCAACATCCCTCTATTTATATGGTTTCAGAGANCTGTGAGCTTCCTGGAAATGGCGGCTGAAACGGACATCTGGGCTGTGGACGTGGGTTTCAAGATTCTCACTAGCAGTGACCCCCATGTCCGCAGTTCCGCAGCTGCCGCCCTCGCTAAGGAAGTCCGCCATTGCCTTGCGGTGACCCATGCCACGTCAGAACTGAGTGCATACTTGCCAGGTGAGCGAACGCGGAGAACGACAATTGTGGGAAGCTGGTGGTCGAGGACGAGGAAAGCTTCCCGACGGCTGAGCGTCACTTGGCACTTGCTCGAAAATGAGGAGGGGAGAACCTCCCCTCCCTACAACTCCCGAACCCCAGAGAATCTCAGAGAGTTCTCTCCACCGCCGCCGACGAAGCAGGACCAACCGCCACAACATGCCTGATGCTGCCACTCCCGCCGAAGTTTCAACAATCGCAGCCAAGCCAGCCGCCATCACGCCGCCCGACTCTCCACCACTTGCCGCCACCCTTCTGGCTGTCTCAACGAGCCCAACTATATCTGCTGCTGCGGAGCATGCAGCCCGCGCTACCGTACCCGCGTCGGTTCCATCAACGATGCCACGTATATGGAAGCTCCAGTCTATACCATCGTGCACGCTGGAACCCCAGACAACGCTGCCACCCCAGCCGCCGCAACCTCACAAGCTGCTGCAGGGTCGTCCGCCGCTGCCACGGTCACTGCAACCGCTGTTACCGCTGCCTCTGCCGCCGTCCCCCAGCCGCCGCCCAGCAGATCGCCCCAAACCGTACCATCGCTACGAAGCAGCGGCGCCTAGTCGTGATGCGCCTCAGGAAGTCCTGCCAGCAGTTCCACAACGTGAAGTGGCTGAAATGCACGGATCAGGGCCGCTCCGCTGAAGCTCTGAGTCGGAGCGGCCGTACAAGCAGCTACTTCATGGAAGGGGGCTGTGAATATAAAACCTGGCGATTCGTGCATTGCGCGCGAGTAAACCTGCTCCGAGCGCTCCGCAACAAAGTGTATGACAACGCGGATCCCTCTGCCTGACTCACGGGACCCAGTGGATGCTGCGCTATAACAAGATTGTCGCAGCCCTCAAAGGCGCTGTGTTGAGTTCCGGTGATCATGTGCTGGGGGAGTCTCGCATCTTCACGGCGGACCAACTGAAGCCTTACTTGTTGGTCGGTAAGGGGAACAACGTTTTAATATATGAAGTATCCGTCCCCTTCGCCTGTTGCGGGGTTCCAGACTGGGTGCGCACTTCTTAGGTCTGCGATACCTTCAGACCGAAGTGGTTTCGGTCATGATAGGATCGCTGGGCCACTGAACTCCGGAGAACGACTCCGCTCTCAAGAAAATCTGCATCAACAAACGGCGTCGCAGGGATGTTGGTCTTGATGTGCTCAACTCGTCACGATCATTTACAAGCACATTGGAGATAAGGACCTTGCAGATCCGGAGATCCTTCGGCGTGGGCTACCGCGGTGCTGCCACCTATCGCACTCCAGGACTACCAACAATCTAAGAAGACGTTCTGGAGCGCTACGTGGCTCAGGAAGCTGAAGAACTCCACACACGGAATCCATCCTTTTCTGAATTCTAAGGAGCGTTACATGAGGAGAGTCGTCTTCGGAGGGCCATTAGTTATGAATGGCGGGTTCTCATAAGCAGACTGCTGCCATTATGAGTAGAGATAAATAAAAAATTTCCACATAAATCATATTAATTTGAAAGCACTCCCTCACTATTTGATCAGTGTTTTCTACTAACATTGGTAGTACATTGTTCAATGTCACCAGCCCATGGCAGAAGAATGAACAACCACCGGAACGTGGCAATGAGGACTGAAGTATAAAATCTACTACACGAACGTGTGCCATCGGAACTCGACATTGTGTATAAAGAGAAAATATAAGCTGTGTTATCACAGTCCCAGCCGAATACACCCAATGTACTGAAATTTTCAAAAACCGCAGCTTCAGCGCCATCTTTCACCAGTAATTTTGTTCAGTGGCGCGCCTAGTATTTATTTATGGGAAGGGGTGATCATATTTAGCCGTGATTTGATGATAAACCGTGTATTAATAGAGCAGCATGGAATCAAACATATTATGAGAAACCTCTGTAATAGAAAATCGACCGTAAGATTATAAAAAAAATTATTTTAATTGTTTTATACAACCCTGCTTATCGACATTTTAGTCATTACCTGGGCTTTATCGATCTCTTTTTGTATCTATATGTTATATCTGTGTTCTTTTTGTTCTTATATCTTTCTTCAGTTCCATCGCGAGGAACTACCTACCTACCCGAGAGGAACCCCGTCCGAGGGAACTAAAATGGTGTTAATGCATTGGGATGAATGAGAAATATTCTTGACATCGCCTCAATGCGTAAGAGTTATAAAAACATGGCCGTATGCAGTGATGACCTCTGAGAGGAACGTTGAGAAGGCCGTCTCCGGAATGGAAGAATTGGATGTAATAATTATTACATGATCGGAGGGTTCCAGCACCTTACTTTATTATAATTTCATAATTATTGAATGTTTTTTCTTATCTTTATGATGATGAACGTACTTCTGATTTTGTATTAGAAGGAGAATGGGAATACCTAGTTCACCGGCTGCGGAATTTGGGTAAAAATCCGCGCAGTGAACGGTGTAATCCCCCGACCTGTGCCTTATGATACAGACTATTTCTTCTGTTTGCTATATTTTCTCCCTTTTTCTTCAATCACTTCATATCGGTAACAGATTATTACTATTAGTATTATTATTATCATTATTATTATTTTCTTTTTCACATTCGAACAGAATGGATGATTGTAATGTACAGGGAATATGCCAGGTACCTTACAGTACTACTGTTATGACTGAGATAGAAAGTTTCAAACTAGTGACACGTGTTCAACAAAATAAACTTCTGTATCCTAGGTATAAAGAACTCCACGTCCAACTTGTCCAAACCTTTCTTCAGGGCCTTAGGCGCTATCCCAGTTGCAGATATTTTGACGGTCTCCAGATAAAACAACTCCTTCAATTCTTCAGCCAATTCTGCATACGTGCTGATTTTTCCTACTTGGGTTGTCCTTAGATTTTGATTAAGCGGGATGGCCANGCCAATTCTGCATACGTGCTGATTTTTCCTACTTGGGTTGTCCTTAGATTTTGATTAAGCGGGATGGCCACATCAATTTAAAGCGCACACCACTTTTGCAAGTCCATATACATTTTATTATTATTATCACTAGTATTATTAATATTATTATTAACTATTAGCAATTACTGAATTAGATATTGCTACCTATTCAACGTACCGATCTAATTTCTTAAAGAATTTTCCATTTCTTAACGAGCATTCTTGTTTTAAAAATCCAAAACAAACACCCTCATCAAGGTAGTACTAAAATTCTCCCGATTCCTTAGGTTCTGACTACGATTATTCATTTGTATGAAGACGAACTCACAGAACGATTTAATCGTTAGAGTGCAAATAGAGTTTTATTATTTAACTCTTATCTCTCATTATGTTGTTGTTTTGACCATTCTTTCTCGTATGAGAAGCAAATATCCTTTTCATTGGCGCAAAGACTTGGAATTCGGATTTTGGCCTCATCTCACGGGATATGAATCAGGAAAAATGTATTAGCGAAATTTGGAAATAAGGATGCAAGGTAAATGTATCTTTTTCTTTTGTAAGGCATAATTAAAGAGAATATACTCTACCTTTTTCCGTCTTATTTCAATCTCGCCAACTATTTTCAAACTTAGTGTGAAGTGTGTGAAAAAGTTGAAAATGAGGTTCTTTGTCCCATTCTTTATCATTTCCATTAACACCTTTATTCCAACAAATGGGTAAGAGTTATGGCGGTAAATATTATCTGGTGTATCCCGAGCTTTCAACATCATTTTCAACCTGAAACTTGTTGTTCACCCACGTGGAATAGCTCTTTACCAGTAGAACAAAAGCGTGAGATTGTCAATGCATCCTAATAGCGTGTTGCATTCTTATCAGCTGCAACTTTCCAAACCCACTCACTTAAAACTCCGTAATTGACACGTTATCGGCTTAGCGGAAGTCCTACTGACTGACATTCAGGACGAGCGATAGAAACCAAAGAAAAGTGAGGTCATGTCCCCTCGAGTTGCTTACTTCGTAGTATACAAGAAAAGAAAATACTGCTGTGTGTTGCAGAAACCGAAACAAGTACTACCACTTTTTACTCGATTTCATTCTAAGCTACTCAGACAGTATTAAGTATATACAGACAGTGTACTTGCAGAGTAAAATGCTATATGTGTGACTTTCTAGGGAACCGGTCCCAAAACGTACCCTGCTGGCACACCTCCTTCCTTTCTCCTTTTAGACATTACAGTTAATCAGGTGTCGAATTATTTCTAGGTGTCGAATCAGACATGAAGAATGTGAGTTAAGCTCAATAAGCATCGTCTACGGCGTAAGTCCTGGCCAGGTGGACCCGCTTGTGTACGGGCTTTGAGAGTTTGACGGGTGGTGCAGTGGCAGCACACCTGAGTCCCGGGTTCTAGTCCAGTCCGTCACAATCTTCGCCTGGTCGCAGACGATGCAAACTTTTCTCCCCGAGTGGGTACTCGGAAGTTGTAAATTCAAAATCAAGCACAACATATTTTCATTGTAATACCAATAACGTCTTTTCAGTGCGCACAGCATTCATCCGTAGAAAATATTTTGGGGTATCCAACTATTATCTTCCATATCTTTCTGTTCTGCGATATTTGTATCCAATTTACTATCTTCCATCTGCTTTTTGGTCCTTTCTTTTTAGCTTTTTATGGGTCCCAATAGTTCAACACTTTTATCCAAGTGCATGCGACAGACATGTACTACAATATAATTCAGTCTCGGCGACTTGATGTAATTGATTATATTATCATGTCTCAACTGACTGACAAGCTCTATATTATTTCTTATTCTCCATTCAATACTCTCCATTTTGACCGGTACAATTATCTTCCTCGTAATCCTTTCCTCAAAAAGTTATCGCTGCAAATATTTCTCCAAAAGAGTCAAGTTTACTTAGAACTGGTCTAATTACTACTTCATGCAGTCTATAATTGGCAAATGTGTATATTAATTTATTCTCAAACAATTTTTGTTACGCAAAGGAAGCTTCCGAGAGAAATTGCTGAGCGGAACATTTGAAATATTGAAGACTGAACTTGTATTATATGCAAGCGTAATTAAAGTTGTAGTACAGGAGTTCATTGAAGAGATTTTATTTGATGTGTTGTTAAACAAAAAAATAATAATAATAATTTACGAATGGAATGTGTTAAAAATAAATTTTATGTTTGTATAATGGATAATAATTTTTGAATGGAATCAGAGTAATAAAAAAAAGTATTTTTAAGGTCAAATGATATGAGAAATTACGTGTTCATATATAATTTGGAGATGATTAATATAATCTGTTTTTGAGATAGGGACATTAAATACGTAAATGACAAATGTTTGTGTGCGAGAAATTTCTAATTATAGTGATTTTCTTTCTATTTATAAATGAAATTATTGAGAGTGTGAATTTTATAATGTGATAACCAAATTCAAGAATAATAATTCTAGTAATTGCGCGAAATATTGCAAAATTTTATGTGCAGGATGCAATAATTTTGATTCCAAGCGGAAATTGGTTCAAGTGATTCAAATGATTTTCACTATAATTGTAAATTTGAAACCATCAAACAATTGAATAAATGTCGAACGTCCACACTCGGAAAACATGAACCTAGTATTTGCTTCGTCCGTTTGTCATCTTTACTTTTCAGGAAGACTAGTGGAAGGGGAAGGGAGGCAAAGCGTAGGTGTAGGTAGATGCTGCGCTGCGTGGGATTTCTTACTGACGCTGTTAATTTTTCTTGGTGAGTTCTGTGGTAATATCCGTCGTTATTATCCTGTCGTTAATATCCGTGGTAATATCTGTGAGTTAGAAATGGAAGGTAAATGTGAAGTGTACTAAGGTGCACTAAAGGCGTAAATCGAGCGTTCGGGTCATGAACCGTAAAATGTGTAGTAAGTAATTATGAAAAATTGATTAATTTTTTAGTTGTTTGAGGGTCACATGTTCTTATATTAATATTTTAATATTAGTTTAATGATATAGTTTAATCATTTGTTTAACTATTTTTAATTTCAGTTCTCTGTAATATATATTTTTGTATATTTTATTTTATTTCTTATATTCTTCTGCCGGGTAAGATCTGTCCATTTGCAGTTAATTAAATATTATTATTATTATTTTGTTGTGCACTTGTTTTTTCTCTGTTCGAACAGATATTGGGGCGGGCTCATTCGCCAAGCCGGAAGTAAAATTTGGTCTTAGTCGAAACTAAGAAATTTCCTAGTTGTTGTTGTTGTTATTATTATTATTATTATTACTACTACTACTACTACTTGTACTAATGGGGTCGAGTTGCGCCGGCAAGAAGCTCGAAGGGTCCTGTCGGGTTACGCCGGTGGTTAATGATACGAATGTCAGTGATGCACCCCGTTTGGGCATCGTATTACCTCGTGATGCTATCAAATGATACACATTTTTTATTTCAAAGATAATTTCAATTTTAAAACATCGAGAAGCCACATTTTATTAAAACTTCTAATTTTTTAGTATAAGGTTTCTAATTTTAATTTTTCTCCATAAGAAATGCATTGATTGGAAATATTTGGCTCAAACTGCTGATGTTTTTAATCTTATTAGTACTTAATGTAATCCTGTGTAATCGTTTACATGAGAAAAATAATTTGTACTTAAGACGCCAGTTTGTATGAGATCACTGGACTAATCTTAAAATATTGTTGCTTTAAGTTCATACACAAAACGCGAGAGCGCCACGAGATTGAATCGTTCAACGTTCGTTCTCCAATATGATTTCATGAAAAATCCACTTATGTACATAATATTTCAAAACATTTTTCAAATGTTTGAAATTTTCTGTATCTTTTAATTAAAATGTCTTTTATGTTTGAGTACATTAATCTTCAACTACCAAAATTCATGCAAATGAATGAAAATGTACTGGAAACTTCATTACACTTTTCACAGTGTATATATTGATATAGATAATTGATACGTCATACACATCTGCATAGTGAGAAGATGCATAAAAATACGGCCTTGTGTTCAATGTTTTCTCACAGCCAAACACCATCAGGGGGAAAATGTACCAACTATGGAAAGATAATCCTTATTTGAGGATTCATATTGATATGTCAGCCAGAACGTTATTTGAAAGAAGGGAGGAGTAAGCTATCAATTCCACAAAATCTTCAATCATAGAGGGCAGTTCAGTAGTTGAGAGCTGGAAATTAAAGAAATGGTAGAAGCGTTGCTCTTACCTGTCTTGTCATTTTACCAAGTATGGTTGTCCTTGTTCGTTTGCTCACCATCTAAATAAGCGGGTTGGCATGATGTGTTAACGCGGTGTAAATATATTTGACTATTCGTTGAATCTACATTTATCCGAATTGCTCGAACAATTTTATTAAGCATACAATTGATGTGCATATGTTTCAATTTAAAAAAAATCACATGTCAATTCCATTGTCACATAACCTTAAATTATATTGAAGGTGATCTACCAATTGTTGTGAAAAAATAAATTAATTTCTTCTACAATTTTGATATTAACTTCATTAAAAATACTACCTTTCTTGATGAATGTGTAATACTTTTTAACCTTGATAACCACATTCCGTCACGTATTTTTCGGTCTACGTTACGTGTTTCATCAATAATGTAAATACATTTTCAGTTCCAAAATCTTCCAAGAAAAGTCTGGGAAGAAAATGTCTACTGTGTCTAATGTTTCTCAGCGATCGAAGTGCGATGTAGATCGAATCGAGATACTTCATTGATATGATTCTACCGATAGCCAGGTGCAGTTTAAACACGGACAAACATATCACGATCAGCGTTCGAAAGATAGTATCGATACTGAGTAAGTATCGATTCTTTAGATTTCAAAACTCTTTACTTTGCGCCATAATGTAAAAAATATAAAAATTAAAAACTTCAAATTTAAAAAAATAAAATAAAATGGAAAAATGAGAAAAATTGGAGGGAATGGCAGAAGCTCTCAAGGAAGGATGCACGTAAATAAGATTTGGTTTCTATACCGGTTAACCGCACAGATGCTGAAATTTAATAGCAGAACTACGTCTATACGCGCCTTGCTGCCAAAGCACAATTGCTCTTGTTGCCTTTCCTTTTAGTCCTCCGTCTAAAGCAGTTCAGAATGATCGCCTCGAAGCGAACTGTCGTCACTACTGTGGAAAGCACACAACTTTGAAATCAAGTACCAGAAAAGTTTTCCTTCCACCCTCTCCAGAACTGATCTCAATGTCACTTGTCTTCATATTTGCTTGTGTGACACATTGTGCGAATAAAATATTCGTATGTAGTTTCAATATTGTAGGTTAGAGACTATAACTATTTGATTCGAGTGTTGACTTCGAGTGATAATTTTATTTATACTGTGTACAGTCAAAATTCATATAAAACTTCTAATACAAATCCTAGGGCCACGTCACATCTTCCGATAAACATGGGCGGATGTGTTCTAGGGATTTTGGTACAGGAAATATTTTTACTTCGGGGGATATAAACATTTTTTCTCGTTCAGAAGTCATATCAATCACGAACCAATATCTGAGGGATTCCAACCTCGAGAAAGTAAAGGGGCACGTACCCGGGGCTAGTGAATGCCGCTTTTCAACACCTCTTCGTGTCTCCGCCCATTGGAGTATATCGGGGCGAAATCTGCCCAAAAGTATTCTGTCCTGTGAATTATGGCGAAAAATAATTTTTAAGTATATGAACAAATGTTATGTCCATTACTCACGGTAAGAAAATTGATCTAGAGCTTCTTTTTAATTGTTTATATAGATCTGATAGCGAACCTCTCGAATGAAAAATAAATTTAACTTAACATGACATTTGTTTGTATAAATATAAACGATTAATTGCCATCATCCATCAAATTCACTGGATAAAATTCGATAAAATTTTGATAAAATTCGTCTCAATATACTCCACTGTGCGGCATCACGAAACGGTGTTCTTTAACCCCGTGTACATCCCCCTTCAGGGTTTCGCAGACGTGTTGCGTCGTTGATCAATACGCGTGAGAGATCCTTCTCTAGAACATTGTAGAGCCGAATATCAACAACGCCTGAAGAAAGGACTGAAAGGTGACGCCCGCCCGGAGGGCGCCAGCGATGCAGCCCCTTTTACTTCGGCGACAGTCAGAGCGGACAGGGTTCACTACTCCATCTCCTCCTCTGCAAGCGATAAGGACGGCGCCAACGAAGGCGTCGACCCCCCAGGCTCAACGCACTGATTTAACAGCACTGGGCTACTGCACTTGACGAAGGCAACAAGGGGTTCAGAAAAAATGTAAACGATTATTTCGGTGGTGTGGAGAACACATTTTTTTCATTATATTAGGCATTTCAGGAAATATCGATTTCGTTACATTATTTCCGCAGTTACTATGAGTAAATAGTACTTTGTACACAACATAAAACAGTAGGTAGTAGTTGAGCAGAGTTAGGATTTTTAGGTGTGCACCACTTTTCCCGTTTTTGGAACCTTTATCTCTTTTCCTTTCACTGGACCCATTTACTTTATTTTCCACCCTTTACTGTAGCTTTTCAATAATCTTTTTCACCTTTTGCTGTAGCTTTTCTTATTTTTAAGAGATATGACGTTAAAGTTCAATCCCATTTATACATGATTTCATCACGTACTTAAGTAACGTTCCTTCTCAGCTTGCAATGAAAATAAGTGGCGGCGATTATGGGGGGCGCGTGGGGGTGCAGCTACCGCTCCCCCCCCACTATTTTAAGAAAAGATAAAAAATATTTTAACCATCTAAAATTCGGAATTATAAAAAAAATTGCAGCATCATGAATGTGTTAATCACCAATTGTCTTTCTATTGATTTATTTCATTATTTAAATCATACACAGTGGGAAAATGCAGAAAATGTCATTTTAATGAAAATTGTCAATATTTTTTTGCCCCTCCCCCGCCTCACACACACTTTTGATTCCCAATCGCCGCCACTGATGAACATGTAAGCCTATGTACTTTTAGAAAACGTGTGACTAAACAAACGGGAAACATGGAAAATATTTAAGAGCAAGGCAAAATACTCTTTCTGAACTGCAGCTCTTTCAGCATTTAAAGAGACGTTCTATCTCCTAATAAAACAGAAGAAGATGACTGTAATTTTATATGCTTGTTTGCAACTCAATAAACTAGAATAGAAGAAAGAAGATTTCTTGAAGTTGAGTAAAACAGCATATTTTTCCCCATTTTTATTCTATCACTTTTTCCCTTTCTTTTTTCATATGAAATTTGCACCTACAGATCGTAAACCTGCTAATGAGTATACTAACGTTTCATCCATCGTGTTGTGGTTTTCTGAGTGGAGTGCCACTGTATCCATGGTCCACCAGTATGTTTGCCAAAACATGCGTAAGTAAGCAAGAGCACGATGCGATTTTACATTGTCACCGTAGCTCCGACAGGATTTAGAGTACCTGGGTCAGATTTTTAGTTTGCTGTCCGCTCATCCCTCCTCGCTCTTCTTTCCACGCCCCCCCCACCTCGTTTCAATATATACCTACAGAAATATTTCAATAATTTCATTTCACAAGTGACGTGACGTGACGTGACGTGGTTTCCCGTTCTGTTACCCCAGGCTAAATCAATGTGATCCAGAGAAATCTATAACGAACTAAGGATGAAATGACTGTATTATATTAGGTCTAGTTTTCTACGGTCGCAGTGATTCGTTATTCTCCATTTCCCGGAAGAAAAATATTTTCAGCAAGTATCCTCTTTTAGTAATTATCATGTTAGGAGTGTCGAACACAGTATCAAGTTTTTCTAAAATCTTTTATTTTTCGAGTTAGAAAAAAGGATTTTGTGATTTGTGAGTAAAACAGTAATTAATATTAATACGTTGACAGGAATGTTCCCCTATAATTGAACAGTGTTGAATTTCTTTATTCCATTGGAAATTTTACTTTGTAATTACACAAGAAATGCAAATTTTCATTCCGGAGTTTCCTAAGTAACTTGTGGGTGGAAACATCGATTCTCACCGACGATTCGAAACTTGTTTTGTTAGATATTGTTTGGTATGAGAAACTTTCATTTTTATGTCCAAACATTTCATCCACTCTTGTAAAAATGGACATTAATTTAAAAAAAAAAGACATTACTTATCACAATTACGAGGTATAATGCTTTGTAGAACGAGACAAATATTCTGAACACGAGCGACCAATTGTGTATGAACCAAGCACAATGTGACATTAAAGAATATTTTATCTCGTACTTCAGCACTTCCAGGACGTTTCCTACGCGCTCCGTAAATGTTATAGCGTGTCGTGCTTCCTCGTTGCAGTTACTCTGCGGGGTAAGCTTTCATTAACAGTCATTCTTCACCGAGAAATTACTTCTAATAATTCTATCTGAATCGCATCTGCTACCAAGCAAACCAAAACAATATAGTAATCACCACTTCTCTCGCCTGTAACCTCATAAGCTGCGTATTTCTCTTTTCATGAACTGAAACAGGGGTTCGATGCAACATTCAGTCGTAAAATAAAGTAAAATACTCTGTAGGGGCACCATTCGCGAAAGAAAGTTTGTAATTCATTTTAAATTAACTTCAATTATCTTTCTCAGATTAGAATAGTGTTCGTATTTACCGACATTTTTCATTCTTATTTTTAAAACATAGTGATGAAATAATAAAACTAGTGTGCTTACAAAGTCATTAAAAATATTAATACGATAGTAGAATATTGCCCACTAAAATAAGATTTGGAAAATTTTCAACAAACTATAAACATGAACAGAAGTGCGTTTATATAATTTCCAGGAACAAATGTTCCGGGTTTAGTTGTGGTACATCTTGAAACGCTTTAAAGTGGAGAATATTTCTAACTAGCATCCGTAATCACTGAAGTCATTGCTACCTACCATGTCCAAACCCTAAGACACTTACCCCCGTCTCTAAACAAGAAATTCTTACTCCAAAAAGCATTTGTTACTCCCTTTCCCGTCCCCGCTTTCACTCACTTCGGAAACTTAATATCTTATCAAAATATGCTATCACATACTTTAGTTTTAGTTTATAGACTTTTAGTGTTAAAGACTTAGATATTTTTATGAATTAAATTTATATTTATAAACATTTTATAATAACCCAAAGAATAATGTGTGATTCTAGTCTCTTAGGGTTTATATACTTCTAACCTTTAATGTAACGTTGATCTCAACATAAACAAAAGTAATAAAAACAGAGTAATTCTCACGCTAATATATTTAAAAAATATTCTGATAGTCTGTATGTATCAAATTGTTTGTACATTACTTTATACGGTTAATTTAAGATTTCTGATGTGCCGACCGGTGTCCAACGCAATGTGAGGACGGAGCCTAACATGGAAGTCTAGCTGAGCGCGACTGCAAATATTCATTAGCAAAATTTGTATAAACTAAACTCATCCTAACAACATTCAATTGCGAGTAACCACAGATTTCGTTTGATGTCTGTTCTTACCTCACATGGGACTCAGGGACAGTTGATAATTTTTCAGTTTACGGCTTCCAAGATTCACTACAGATGCTCTTCACTAATTTTAACTTTTATTGCACCATTTTTATCTTTTAGTATTACGCCAATGCAATATGTACAATGACAGTCAAATCAGAAGAAATGTTAAGGAGATGGGAGAAGAAAGTATTTCGGAAAATTTGTGGAGCGGTAAGAGGAGAATGGATGAAGAATGAGGCACAACCATGAAGTAAGCGAACTCTATAAATACCCATACATGGTGAATAAAGTGAAAGTAAGAAGGTTTCCGTGACTAAGTCATGTAATGACGAACAAAATAATGTTTAAAAGAGTTTTCCAATTACTCCAAGTGGCAGACGAAAAAGAGGGCGTCCACGAATTAGACGGATAGTTAACGCAGAGGATGACAGAAAACTGGTGTGAGGCAATGGAGGAGGAAGGTTGAAGATCGAGAGCAATGGAGAGCCATAGTGAAGGAAGCAAGGCCTAAGTATAAGGTTTGTACGGCTAGAGAAGAAGTATTTTCGCCAAAGTTTTATCCGCTTTTCTTATGTTCAAGGGTTTCATTACACAATAATTCCAAGTTTGTTTTTGGCTTAATTCAGAAGAAACGAAAGCATACATTACTTATTTATAAAAATGTCTAAGTAAAGAGTTGGTTAGTTTTAGAAAATTCGGTCAAAGCGCTACAACACAACCACACAGGCTGCCGAGCGTCATACTTTCTCTGTGTGTATGAAATGTGTAACCCTCCAGGGCAATAAAGGTAAGACGGTACGTAAAATGTAAAATTAAAGTTTTGGATAGATGCAAATACGAACTGAATCACTCAATTTGGTATGAGTTATTGAATATGGACCTGCGTGAACAGTATAGTATCCCTCCTAAATCTAAACAACAACTTAATGTGAAGTATGTGATAGCTCATTTTGATAAGCGAATGAAGTTTTGGAATTGTGTTTAATTTGGGGGGTGGGGGTGGAAGGTGTCTCAAAATTTGGGAGGGGGTACTCCTGAATAGAATTACAACACTGACAACAATTCAGAATGAATTATCCATTTACTTAGTTTGAAATTAATGTTAAGTTGACAATTTACTTTAAGATCACGAAAATAAAAAATGTTTGATCGAAAAGAAAAAGGGGGAGTAAATCTCTCCGGAAGAGTATTTCAAATATAAAAACACTGTTTTGCTATTATCATACATTATTTAAGGATAAGGTATGAAATTTTTCACAACTTGTTTTATAATTGTATGTAGCCTATGAAATAAAATACAGAACCAATAAACGAGGAAAATGTTGGAGTGACACGTCAGAGACTATTGCAATAAATATTAAAAGAATGTCCATTAGAGCAAGGCCCCCTAGGCATGTACCTATGACCTTGCCTCAGAGAAGGATACAGTGACATCTAGCGGAGTTATAACATACTCATAGAAGGAAAGCGCTTTTCGGACTACATGAAAGGGGAGATTGTGAAAAAATAAGTTTTTATTTTAGCTTGTTCAAGATGACATCTTGTTTACTTGTTCTTGATGGTAATTAAAGATACCTTGAAGTCACCGTTAAGTTTTTGAATTCATAAAAAATTCAATTCTGCCATAAACATTGCTTTGAATTTTCTTTTTTTAAATTATATAATAATAATAATAATAAATTTATTGTCAAGAAATCAGTTATAAATTGCGCATGACCAGGTGGTTGACAATAAACTAATTTACTCTCCGGAAGCGAGAAAGGAACCATCTCATCAATTCTGATCAAAGACCCTGAGGCAGAGGCGGATTGAAAATATAAGAATAAAAAGTTAGCTACGAGTCATAATATCAACAGAATACCAACAAATTTGTATTTAATAAAACAACAACAAAAAAGATAGTTAACAAATACTTTATATTATCGAACTATAGATTATGCGAAATTTCTTGTTTATAAATCGTAATTACTTACATAAGTCTAAATTCGAGATTAATTATTACGATAGACCGCCGTACGTATGTAATAGCCTAGAGAACCTGTATATAAAATTCACCTCTACCCAAAGGAAAACGGGAGAAAGACTCAGGTCCCGATGGGACTACAAAATTAATGCAGAAAGTCGAGTATTATTGTATGTATCATTGAAATTCATCAATATTTTAAGTACATAAAAATAGACCGGGTCTTTAAATACAATGTTTTTCATTCATATTTAGAAGGAAATATTAACTACGTATATACCAAAAATTTATTGTTTACCGTAGCATCACATATAGGAAAACGAAATAATAAGGTATTTTCTTGAAATGCAATCCCAACTTCTTGGAATTCAAGCAAGTAAATCAATAACAACTAAAAACATAATAATAATTTGAATGAAGGTCAAATTATTAATTGAATGAGATAACATATTTTCATAAATTAAACAAATATTGAGTGCATATGATTTACCATGCTTCATGGAAATAGAAGCACTGCCATCTATGTACCAATTCTTAAAATACTTGAGTCCTGCGCTCTAGTGGACAAATATTGTACCAACGCAAACTTCATACTTCAGCCACCAGACTCTCTTTCTGCCTCCTATGTCTTTACATGATTCGCCAACAGGTAGCGTTGATGAGACTTCTGCGGCTTACATGTGGGCGCGATACATAGGTGTCACTTCATAGAGACACCAATTAGGAAATCAGTTTTATTTCCATTCAAAAGCTTTTGATTTACCAACAGAAAAATATGGTAAACGCTATTTGCATTAACAAGGTAAATTACAGTAATTATTTTTATCATTTAATATACCTAAATTCAAAATGAAATAATAGGATAACATGAACAATGGGTGAGCACAAATAAGAAAATGATTAATAGAAAAACACTTATATATATGCACATATATTCTGTTATGGAGGACAGCTTCAACTACCACAGAAATTTTGAATTGTATAGTGAATGATGTGTAATTTCCTGAGCGTTCGTTTAGATTTACGTTTGAAGGAAATCTATTGATTTTGGTTTTGTAAGGATTGGTATACTTCTTTTCTATAGAGCATTATTGCCATCGGATAATGAAGAAATTTCGAAATTAAATTATAAAGTGAATTAAAAGCCTCTACTCAATAGCATTCTTGCCTAACAATGCTTAATTTTAATCACTATACTTATCAGTCTGGAAAACGTGTTTATTTCAGTTCTTAATTCAAATTTATTTTTCTAGGCATATCGTATTTCCCGTCATTGACAATATTCTCTTAACCATATTATTGTAATATCATATCCGACCGTGTATGTATATTAAAATTTTATAAAACTTAGTACTTTACTTAGTATTTACAGGGCCGTGTAAAATACTACAATATCGTTTATAATATTCATCATTGAACTCCAGTTAGTGTGTATAACGTGTACCTCTTAAAAATCAATACGTACTAGTCTTTTTGCATCGGGTAAAGAAGCACTGAGTTTATTAATTGCTCACAAAGTGAACTCAATGTCAACTCAGTGAAAATGAAAACTGATGTAAATTAGTGAATTATAGTGTTGCTTGTAATAAAAAATTACCAATCTCCGTACAAAAAACTGTTTTATGAAGAAAGTTGGGAAAAATTAATCTATAATTCAGCTTCGTTTACGGTTAAAGGGATGGTTTGTAGAAAATGAAAATATCTAAAAACGCTCATGCACGATCGAACGTACTTGACAAATATCAAATCAAATAATGACGAATAAGTTTGATCGTGATGACCGTCGTATGTGGAGGGTGCACAATGTTTTCAACTTTCAAATTTTAACAGTTAAACTATTGTATACCGTATTCCGAAATTACAACCAAAATGCGCCGCTTATACCTATGTTGAGATGAGCAATGTTGTACAAATTAATAATAAGATATAGGCCGTGGGTAATATTTTATATCAAGGTAGTAAGGGTTGTGCGAGGCGAAAAAGGATGAAAACTCTAATTTGGAGGATAGATCACCAATTAGAATAGTTTCTAAAAGATATAGAATAGATTTAGTATAGTTTCCAGAATATATCAATAACTAGAACAACTTTTAAAAACTGAGGAAAACTAAAAACAAGTTCCGATAACAGAACCTTCGTATTTTCTTTTTTTACATATGTGTGGTTGTCAATAAAAAATGTTCCTATTTCGAAATACATTATACGTGAAGAAAAATTGAAATATCGTAGTGTAACAGAATATTACTATACAGAAATTCTTAATATTTGAATATTTTTCAGTGAAAGCAATTCTATATCTAAATTTAAACACTTATTTCTCCTGTATGAAGTTCTGTTTCGGTGTTTAGATAACATTTAATTTTCGAGATTGTGTAATTATCAGCTTCAATTTTCTCACGGTTTCCCGTACATTCATTGGAAGCAAAATATATCACGAGTATGAAATTCTTTTCTTAGGTAAAGTTTAAAAAATATTCGATTCATTTCATAATTCTCAGTATGTATATAAATGATTCAATAAGAAAAAGTTCAGAGATATTGCAAAAACTGCACGGAAAAACATTTTAGTTTGACTATATCTCTAGTTTTTCTAACTAGACCGTCTAGTAAATATGAACCAACGAAAAGTTTAGTAAAACGCGGCAAAATATTTAGTTGGCAGAAGTCTAGTAAAATTTAATAGACTCTTAGATGTGGAAACACAACCTTATTTACGTAGGTTTTATTCGGTTTAGTAAAATTTACTAGACGAAACTAGTAATATCGTAATGTAGTAAAGGTGAGTTAATTCAGTTTGGTACAAATTACAAGGCCAGTAGAGACTCTAACTAGTAATTTATGAATACATTATGAAAGATGTATGAATACAGTCAAAACTCATTAAATCATTCTTTATCCGTAGAAACACCAGTCGTGCTCACGCGGTATTTCTTTCGGATTGGGTTTGTACTACATTCAATTTTAATTTCTAAGAATTGAATTTTCATATGGTAAATACTTACAAAAACTACTTTTTCCGTGGATAAAGAAACGAGAAGGAGAATGAGAGCAGTGTTTACTTTCATTAATTCAGTGTCAAAAATGAGTAAGTATTCTAAATCAGTGCTTCTAAAATATAAATTCTCTTTTGATTTTAATAAAAGTTAAATTCGCATTGTACTTTATCACGCCATTGCTGCAGTACTTTCAAAATAGCTGATAGTTTCAAAATAATTTTTCTGTGTGCTTGTATTGTGTCTTATTACTCATATTAGTTTAGTTTTACTCAACATCGGCATGGTTGTGTACATTAATACTGTAGCTCCTTCTTGGACCGGGTTTTTCTACGGTTTCTCTTCGGGTAGAGGCGCATTTTATTCAGACTCTGTAGGCTCGTACCTTCGGTGGCGTCTATTAAAATAATAAATCTCGAATTAGAATTATTTTAATAGTTACTACATTTTTATTGATTATTAGTCAATTACTATTACTAAGTAGAATTATTATAATAGTAAATAAATAAACGAAAATAGTCGTAAAAATTATTTAAACAGCATTCCGAATAATCTATAGTTTATTATAATACGTCCTTGTGAAATAACTTTTGTTATGTTTTGAGTTTGTTGGTATTCTGTTAATATTATAACATGTACCAAACTACTTTCATTCTGATCTTCGGGGAGTGCGTAAATGTTAAATCCACCTCTGCCTTAGGTCCCTTGATCGGAATTGATGGGATGGTCCCTTGCTTGCTCTCAGAGAGTAAATTAGTTTATTGTCCTCCACGTGATCGTAGGCAGTTTGTTTCTGCTTTTTTGACAATAAAATGTATTATTGTCTTCGTTAGGCAGAACAACGTTAATTGTTATTTAACATGTTGTTTGTCTTTTAAGTTAATCTCTTAAAACAGTCTCAGATAATAATGAGAAAGAAGGGAATGATTTCTTCAGTAATGTCACTTAGTCTACAGAGTGGTGTTAGAGATGAGACTCTCTACGAAAGAACTAAGACCTTGATGAAAACCTGACTACCCGAGAAGCCTGACATTCGGGTGTTGCCCTTCTACTGGTTTAAATTTCAGCGCATTTGACTAATAATAATACGTGCTTCCGAAGGGTTGAAATTCGGTATAGGATATTTGGTTAGAACTTAACAAACTTACATTTTGAGACATTTGAACAAAACCTTATTTCACCAAGTTTTGACATGAAGATGTGTATCGTGTGGTTTTTAGGAACGCTGAAAACGCAACTGTTAAAAACTAGTTTTAAATTTTGACAACTGTCATTATACTTATACATTTTTTGTAGATAAAAGTAACAGCGTAGCTCATAAGGCTTAGACGATAAGGTAGCAGCGCGTTGTAATTGAAACATAGGCCTATACAAACTGAGTCTACCAATACTGATCTTTTTTTTTCGTCCCCCTGTGTGGTCCATTGTGTATTGAGTACGCAAAAGGTTGGGGACTGCTGATCTGACTTCACATCAGAAATTTTGTTAGCTTTTTCTATTTTAGTAATTCAGCCAAATGTCACTGTGGGCCTTCATGTAGTTAATATATGGGAATTAAAAATAATTATAGGTTCTGACATTCTGAATGTACACCATAGGTTAATCAAATCTACTTTTGATGATATATCCTCCATTTTTACATACTTAGGTTGAATATCCCTGTACCAGTAACCTGTAGCCTAAAATGATATAGCCAACTCATTTCAAAATATAACATACAATGTATTATTTAACACAAAACGTTTTTTAGTACCACAAATTTATTGATGTTTAGGAATTATTATTCATGGATACATATTCAAACATATTACTTCACATCTTCTAATACGTGTGAATGAAATTCGGTATTTTATTTCGTGCAATGAGCTGTACGTATTTTTCCACCACATTTCTTATTCTGGAAACCTGAGAGTTAAAGAATCATGTGTCTGTGCAATTTTCCTTTTTTCCTTCTTTACAATCAGTTCCAGCCAGTTATACGTTGCTCTGCGCAGACGTTCATAAATTACCCACAAAATTGCGTCTTCTGCCAGCTCGTCTGAGCACTGAAGTTGATTTGCGGCTTGTACAAATTAAAAGTAGAGCTTTTAATTAATGAACAAAGGATTTAATGAGCATGTGTAGTCGTAAACGTGCAGTTCTCTACCTATTTAACTGAGGTGAACTTTTTGATGATAGAGCTGGGAAGGTAATTAAGAGGAAAAATAAGTACTAACTTCTGGGCTCATAATCATTACGGATTCTTGGAAAGCTGGACTGACTTGCATATGATGACGAGAGCTTCAGGAAAATTCCTAACACGTGTCCGTAGCACGAATGTTCCAGAAAGAAGATCTGTTCTATGGCCCGGAGGGATATACGCCTTGCATTAATCGAACAAATATGAAAAACATAGTACCAAATTATTAATAACAACAGTGTGAAATGAATAATTCAACGCAATAAATTTCGCAGCGTAGTATTAGAAACTTGAAGAACACTTAAAAACATCGTTAAAATTTTATCGTTTGGTAATCAAATTTTTGATTGAAAAATGAAAACTAAATACTTCGTACAGTTCTCTCTTTGATTCCAAATTAAAAGTGATGTTGCAGTTTGTGAGAGTTAAAAATTTTCACAGTTCAGTAACATCTAACATTCTCAATGATTCTTCATCCATGATAAATGATTCCAAGAACCTATGCAAACCATTCATTCTCGTGTATAGCTGAAAGAAGGGAAATGTAAGATACTCTTGATTTAAATTATTTCCAAATATAGTATTTCTTCAATGGAATGTTCATAAAAGAATATTGAGTTGAAATAAATCCACAAAGCTTGTGCATAATGTAACATATAAAACACGTCCAAACATTTTATTCATTTCTTATGAAACAAAGTAAACATGAGTAGAATGTAAGAGAAAAATAAATATTCACTTTTTCGAAAAATATATCATATTTAATTTAAAATAAAAGGTATTTACTTTTGTTATATCCAAAATGGGTGAATAATTATAAATTTCATTCTTATTGTAAAGAGTTAATTATTTATATTAAATTAAGTTTATCGTCATGAATTTTTTAAAATTTAAGCCAGTTTTGAACAAATAATTTAAAACAAATTTGAGAACCTACCACACATTTTTTATACGTTTGTGTAACAAGTTGAATGATTTATCATCTATACATTTTTCGACGTTAAGCATGCATCGTCCGAACTAATCCTGTGAAGTGTAAGTTGATGTAATGGATTGAAGACCTACAAAATACAAATATCTGTTAACGGCAAAGAATATTAATCAATTTAAAAGATATATAGCATTAAACTCCTTCGTCACTATGTAAATATATTTCTGTAATTGTAAAAAAAGTATACAAAGTGTTCTAAAATTTACGCTACAGGGTTGTCCAGTTATCGATTTGCGTTACATCGGGTTTGTACATAGATCAGTTTATTCCAGAGTATGTAGTGTCCTTCAATCTTGATATATTTTGGAAAATTCACTGTAAAACGAGAAAACGCTCATAAGATTATTCAATTTTTTTCCCAAAACTGAATAGACAGGTGGTACTTGGCAGGTGAAAGCGATGATCAGATGCTTCCGTCAACTGGTTACATGAAATTATCAGATATCTATAGCAACCCAACATTTCTCGTTCCCTATTTCGTGTTAGATGGAAAGCAGACCTCATGACCTTGCCAAAAAAGATATCAAATAACTAAATAAATAAATATTATGGTACATAACTATCTATATAGTTTTTTTTACCATAAAACGTTCTGTTCGTTAGATCATGTGATTACTTGAGTAGTGGTAAAAATTTGAAAACTAGTACCGTGTATATTTCCGAGGAAGGGAAGTGTATTTTCTGGAATATGACTGTACTATTTTAATTACATTCTTTGAACTATATCAATAAAAGTGATAGGACATGTGATAACTTATATCTACTACTTCCTACGATGTGTTGAATCTCGTGTTGTTATATATTGTGTCCTTGCACTATATACTCGTTTTCGGGTACCTGCTAAACTATAGTTTTTATGTAGGTACTTGCGTTTTAGAAGTCTCATACTTCGTTTATTCTTTCTTCACAACTTTTTTTATTACTTCACAAACTAAAATGCTCATGCATATGATGTCCATTTAAATGAACTTTTGTATTATTTATTGATTAGTCATATTTGATCCACTCCGGTTTGTAACCCGTGCAGCAAGTCATGCATGAGTTCGGTTTATTTTATTTATTTCCGATTTTTTAAACAACTTTGAGATATTGCTTGGTGAAAAGTACTTTTAAATATCATATTTCAAATTTATTTAATTCACCAATAAGTGTTTAAGTGTTTAAGAAAATGAAATGTTTGAGAGGAAAACGAAGAATTTAAATTCATTTTCTGAATCATATTTCGTTTACCTCTGACAGCGATGACGCTACGTTCTTCCCTTAATGGACAGGGAGGATTTATTTATCGGATGACCTTTCTTGATCACTTCCCCTGAGGCAGATGACACAAGGTTCACGTTGAATGATCAGGTTGATGAGAAATCATTGGTGACAAACAACGAAGTAGATCAAGAAAATCTGACTCAGACCAATTCAGCGATTTTTCACTTGATTCACTTGATCGATTTTTACTGTAGTTTGTTTTCTGCGAAAAACTTAAGCTCGATGGTTAATGTCATCAGTTTGATAGGTCTATCTGAGCTTCCACTTAATGTTATCAATATGATCTGGAGGAGCAGAGTAAACCTCATTGACTTCAGAAAGATGTAAAAAATGGAGAACAAATTGTTCTAATCAAAACATGTCAGAAGCGACACGAAGTCAAAACATGACATTAAGTAAGAAATATCATCGTGGTAATAGGTGCACAAACTATTTCACTCTTTAGATTTTCAAAATATTCGGTTACACGTTTGGTGAGAAGAAAAAACTTGGAATACAAAAATTCGAAGGTTTCTTCCAGAAGGGAACGGTTTCGCCTTAAATAAGTTTCTCCATTATACTTCAAAACGCAGCGTGGCGTTTATTTAGCTGAGCTCAGTACTAACATTTGCAGTTACTGGAAGGGCATTTCACCCGTATTGGCGTTGATGTCTAGCGCTTTACAATATTCCTCATGACACCACTACTTTATGAATGATTCTCTAACGGGGCATTGTACTTTTATTTAGTTTGTTAACAATTTCGTTACTTGTGTTGAAACAGAATTCCTTTGTTTTCAAGGATGGTGTAATAAATCACTGGAACTGGAAGTAATGTTTTAACTAGAATTTCTATTAAACATTCGTGCTAAATGATCGAAAATTATTCGCAATTGTTTATTGTAGACTGTTGGGAATGATCAATGAGTATCTCACATTTGTTCCTCTAGGGACGCCGAATAATGCTACAGGATTGCTATTGACATTTGAAAGCAAAGCTAATGAGTTAGTCTTTGTGTTGAGCATCGATAACGTTTTTTCAAAACGCAGCTATTGTTTATATGTCTCAAACTTCGTACACATAACCAAATAGACGCGGCTGACTGTTATTTCCGACATGCAACAAAATCTTACTTAATTTTTATGCTTACATTTTCCATTATGTGAAGAAAACAAATTATCAAAGGAAGAATTTCCTCATCCAAACTCATAGAGTCGGAGGAGAGCAAATTAAAAACCAGTAATCGAAAGTAGCACACGTACACCCGCAGCATGTTTTGTTGGGGGGCGGGGGGCGGGCAGACACCTTGCCAAAGATTTATTAATGTTAACGTTGAAATTATTAGTCCTTGAGAATATTTGAAATATCTTCAATTGTTTATTTCCCATGATAATTACTTAATAAATGTTAAATTGACAATATTTTCAAGATAAAACATTTTTCATTACGATCTATAAAAACATCTGCCTCTCTCATCTTCCCTCCTGGATATGTATATCTGATAACAAGTGTTGTTCTATGAGTTGAATGAAATTTTTGAATATTTAAAGCCAGTTTTGCGATTTGTTCGAAGTTTTAGAAGAATAAACGTCTTTTTAATAAAGACATTCTTTTGTTCAAGGGAAGAAAATATTGTTGAGCTTTCTATTTTATTGTTGCACACAATCGTTAATCGTTGGCTTTAAAAATATATCAGAATAGGAAGGGAAACTACTGACTGTGAGAGGTCATCTATAAATTAATTATTTTCGTTTGTTAATTATAAAAATTATATTGTATATTAGTTTATTATCCTTCATGTGGTCATACGCAGTTTGTAACTGCTTTTTTGACAATAAAGTTTACTTTACTTTACTTCCTAGTCACGTTTTACATACTATATATAAAGTGTACATAATCTCTCAAATTTCCAAACTAATTTTTGTCAAATATATTTTGGTCCTAAATCAAGTATATCCTTCTCAAGTATATCTGGGTAATCTGATAAAATTGTGTAATTATCTTTTCTTTCCTTTCGAAAAATAAAGCAGTGTTTCTCTACAATGTCATCCGAGTCATTAACTATTTTTCGCTGTGATGTATTTGTTGGAAGAGTAATAAACTTATTTATAACTCTTCAGAATGTATTATGTTATGGTAAAAGCAGTATAAGACAAACGATACCACTCAAATTCTTATTGCTAGTCTTGGTAAACAGATAATAATAATAATAATAATAATAATAATAATGAACTGACGAGTAGAACTGCAATTGTACGGATCAATTGGGACTGGACCCAGTTGAGGCACCGCGTTGAGATTCGAGTTTTTTGTAAGATCAGAAAAAGAAGGCGCACTCTGGCAACACGGCTGTCGCACGACAGTCTTGAGACTCTCGTATGACAAGCCCGACAAAACTTGTGGGTTTCCTGCGAGCACCGGAGACCAGACAGATGCGACGCGGACACAGTAGAAATTAATTGTTGCCGTGTATACTTCGTAATCGTTAACATGTTGGAGCGACGCTCTAAGTTGAGTTTGACTCACCACAGGTGAGCTTTCAAGGGCGCAACTCTATTAGTTTATTGTCCTCCACGTGGCCATACGCAGTTTGTACCGCTTTTTTGACAATAAATTTATTATTATTATTAAATGGGGTCTGGGGGTAGAAGTTCCAGGGAGCGAAGCATATATAGTTGAATTATTAACAACCAGTATCTTCAATTAATTTTTCTGCTTGTTTTCTAGAAATATAACGTATTCGTAATGGTCTACAAGATAAAAATTAATAGATAGGTCTGATTAAAAATAATAATCCATTACGTGGCAGGATATGCACTTTCATTTTCAGAATACTACAGGACGTCAGCGGCGCCTTCCCGAGGAAGAGAGTTTGAAAACGAACCACGTCGCGCTTAATTTGATTCTAGCACCGCACAAGGGAACGTACATTATGATAATAGTGATTTTAGGGACAGAGATGACACCAGTTCTTTCTAGTTCATTCTTTAAGGTACTACACTTTATAATAGTTCACATTCTTACAATAGCGCTACTGACATTCCCAAAATGTCACGAACTCAAACGGGAAATGGGAGTGTCGTATACATACGATATTCAGTAGTGGTTTAAGTTTCCGAGTAACAGTAACACCTTATCTACTAGAAAAACTGTTGGTAAAAATGCTTTACTAAAAGGACCCTGGCCAAGCATGTGATGGATATTTGTTAAAAAACAAATATTTGGGAAAGGTCGAGCTCGTCCCCACACGGTCAGTGGTGGTCAGATTTGTCCTGTCCCTTCTTACTGCTTATCTCTTCCTTTCTTAAGTTGTCCTCCTGTCCAAGTATCCTGAGGAAGTGTTGGCACAGGTGGGGTTATGGCGGAGATGGGCTACTTCATTTGTAATAAGAGAGCTCGGCGTAACACCTAGTCCTTCATTTTAGCGCTTGTTTTGGTTATTCAGGTGCTACTGTACGCTACGCGAACAGGACATATTCTTAGCCGAAATGGAGTGGATCTATAGTTGTCATCTTAAATGGAATGAAGTATTCCAAACACAAGAGGACTGAAGTGGTGATGTCCATTCTCACCGTCTCCGTGGCTCGTATCATTCTGACAAAGTACGAGGCACTTACCGTCATCGGGTTAGTGAGGGACTCAATTAAATCTTCGTCTTGTTGCCAAGGTAATTCGCATTTATCCCAAAAAAAGAGTGGAATTTCTCAAAAATCTCTCTTTTACTTTTCTATTTCTGGAAGAAAAGAAAATATTTGTAAACGAATCTATTGTTCCAAAATTCTCTCTCTCGATCTCAAACCCGGAATTTACGAGTTCAAAAGCAGCCCTCTTCTCCGCTCCTTCCCCCATTCGGACGTAAAGTTATTTCTCTAGTAACTGAAAGGAAAAATCGTAAGGAAAAACCCGGGGACGAGATCGTCCCTACTCAAATGGGGAACGCACTCTTATATAACTATATTCCTTGACCACGGGGACGACTTCGGTACAAGGCAAATATTTGTGGGTACGGATAAATAACACGTTAAACCCAGCATCAAAGTCACTGATGTCTGAAATAAGACTTCAAAACTCAGTATTCTGCCAAATTAGTACTGCAATTATTTGCGTTGAACTTACATTACCTCTTGGCCTTGTAGAACAATGCATTCTAGTCTATATCAATGGCAGAGTACAACAGAATATTTGCTCAAACTCGCACAATTTAAGCGAGAAAAATGTGGTTTCCTAATCAGTTGTAATATATGTACCTTGACAATTTATGGATGATTCAAAAAAAAGTTGCCGTTTCATTGTCCTTCGTCTTCGACAGCCTCAGAGATGAATATCTCTAGTGTAATATTTTTTATATTTTTAATTGCAACAATCAACCCATATTAACAGTTTGCTACTAACATATTGTTTCTATTAGTCCACAATGAGTCAAAGAAAGTTAAAAAATGATACTGTCACAAATGATACTGTCCCAGGTGCACAGTTACTTGAAAAAATGTAGTTTTTCAACAAGAAGCTGGTTTAGAAAATTTGGAAAAATATATGAATTCGAATTATACATTCCAATCAAAATTCCATGATGGTTTTGAGCCAAAAAATATTGTAGGGAGGTTGTACAAATTTTTAAGGATTTGTCCCTCAATTTTGTAAACAACCTTGTCACAAATATTACCAACATCTGTGCTCTTCATAGTGAACGACGATAATGAAGAGTATAGCGAAGCGACTGTATCACCCTAACAACCTCCAGTTGATTCTAGAAGCTCGTAGTGTGAAGATGTGTTCAGTAGAATAGCATGGTGAGTATTTTTATTAGCTGTCACAACTTTTACTATCATTATTTGTCTAATTCGATTAGAAAACAAGAACCTGGAGCGTCACAAATGTTACTTTCTTGCAATTCTATCACCATCCTTAAATTCTAGACTCTATCACCATCCCGAAATGCAGAGGTGGTCCGGGAGAAAAGAAAGCGAGACCCTCACCGAGATGATGTAGTACAAATCGAGGATGCTGTAGTATAAAATAATTGTATTTAAAGTAAAAAAAATTTTTTTAAAATATTATTTTTGTAACAGATTCACCGTCTCCTGTAAAAGAGAAAGGTTTCAACTGTTAGGGATTCTTCCTTTTATGTATAACCTAGTTCATTGTCACAAATGTTACTCAATTCTTATTCTTCATTTTCACTTTTAAGAATTACGTACCTTCCAACAGTGGTTACATTAAAAAATAAATGTTAGAAATTGATTAGTAGGGTTAGGTCTGTCTTGTAGATCATGAAACATTTGTTTGAGCTAAATAACTTGAATATTTGAAAATGGAAACGTTTATAAAGTTTTTTTGGTAACGTGTGATAGAAAAGTTCTGAGCTCCATTTACTCTTAAAAAATGAGTTTCTGCGCTTTCTATGTAATCGTGTTGGACACAAAGAATATGCTATACTTAAAAAAATAGAAAACAAGAAAATAAAAAAATCTTAGATAACATTTGTGACACACTTGCTGGAGACACTGAGATTCAAAAATTCATTAAACGGTCAAAACTTCAGAAAACCCATGATTGAAATGCATTTTCTGATACTTCAGAAGTAAGAAGGTATAAGAAATTAATGATTGAGAAGCGACAAGTTTCATTTTACTTCATAAACTTGGGGTCCACTTTTTAGGGAGCCAAAACAGCAATTCTTTTTAGAATCACCTTTATCCGAATAGTCAATAATCCGGGTAATATGTCAAATACGTATTTAAACAACGTTGGTGTAATATTTAATTATTGTGAATTTTATTGTAATTTTAATCCACAGAATTGTTTTAATTGGGGTTTTAGGGTTCGTCAACATCTAAGTCATTAGAGCCCTTTCAGATGGAGAAAATGCAATTTCACACCATAGGGAAGAGCCGACGTGACTCTTCCCCGTGTGTGGGACTCGCTGAATACCTCGACCATACCCTTTAAAAAGACCCTCTTGAATTCATCAAATATCTAAACACAAAGGTGATAGGAAGGGACAGACAACAGTTGCCTAATTTATTATATTAAAAAATAGATCAATTCTGAAAAATATAATTTTCAAACAAAGGAAAAGGAAAAGAAGAATAAATCCACAGTACTACATGTTCAATTGAGCATGTAGTATTTTAATTTTTTTAAAATTCGAGTTATGAGTCAAATACAAACTTCCATGTTTCATACATCTATTGCAGAGGAAAAATAAAAGTATGTTTTTAACATAACAACTCAAGATGATAAAACTAATACTTTGATAAACGAAGTCGGTAAAATATTTTAGTGCCAATAAAGACTTGATAAACTTACTATCTTTGTTTTTCCCATTCCTTTTAAGACACATCTGCCGATACTCCATATGAGAGTATACTCTAGTTCGGGTCAACTACGGCAATGAAACCTCTTCTCACAATTTTTTATGTTAGTATTTGTGTATCCTTTCATAATTTTGTTAGTGTTCGGTGGTATTTTCATCCTCTTCTATCAATCTTTCGATTTCTTCGTCTATTTTAAACTTAAATACGCAATATCGAACAAGAGATGAACCAAACTTCATTTCGCTTCCAATTCAAAAGAGATCAAAATACTCTATTGACAATGTTGGAGGTAGTGTGTACCACGGGTTCTTAAATAAATACCCTTCGCTTCCAATTTCTATACATGGATTTGGAAATTGAATTCGCAAGACAGTTCTGTCGCCAGTGTGCGGTATGTCATTGAACTCAACTCCCGGTTGGTCAGTCAGCGACCAATTCTGTCGACTGAGATATACATCAGAAAACTGATTGTTTGTTATCTTCATCTGCAGTGTGTGTGGTCCTATTGCTACTACCTACCGTAAAGACAGAAATGTCCTATTACAAAGTCTTCCGTGTGTGGAAGCACTATGATCATGTGGACCAAGGGATGTTAATGTATTGTCATTAGTTTCAAAGATTGCATCGCAGAAAAAAACTTCTGTAAACTGAGTCAGATCGCCTCCTTTCGGGGCTGGGCATGAATGGTCCTTGGTAAATTAATCAAGAACACGATAGTTTCAGCATGAGCGATAAAATTGTGCTCTCATTTTGCAAGTCTGATGTGTGATCGTCGAGGGCAAGCTATTGAACTATTCAGGAGAGTAGTAAATTCTTGAATATTGATTGCATTACTACCGCTAATTATTTCGTTCCATAGGTTTTATTAAAAATGTGCTTCTGTATAACTCTTTTAGATTGCTTTATGGATCATCAAGTTTTCAGATTTGAATATGTACGAGTGCTATAACTATGAATTTCTTGAATCCTATTCTTTTATTATTAAACATATCATCCATCACTTTCTTCAAGGTTTCTTTATTATATTAAGTTTTATCTTTGAATCCGCCTCTGCCTTAGGGCCCTTGATCGGAATTGATGGGATGGTCCCTTGCTTGCTTCCGGAGAGTAAATTAGTTTATTGTCCTCCACGTGGTCATACGCAGTCTGCACTGTTTTTTGACAATAAATTTATTATTATTATTATTATTATTATTATCTTACACCATCACTTGCATCCCCAAAGCCATTTCGCGAATATTATGGTAACTAAACCGAATATAATTCAAATGTAAATATTTCCCTTAAGTCGGGTTATGAGTGGACAGATAATATCGGAGATCATATGCTCAAGAACATTAGCCAAAGAGCACACGCATGGGAGCTTTTTACTACTCGACATGTGAAATAATTGTGGCACCACATGGAATCTCCATATTAATTACATTTTTATTTTAATAATGTTTCATTATTCCAAATCTTTGGAAGATATCAACATTTTCAAGTCAATTATAACCCGGATGAACAACTCGATTTTCTGTGAATTTCTCATTACCTTCATCAGAAACGAAATTATCTAGAATGAGATTTAATCGTAATAGAATGAATCTTAAAAATATCGTTTTTAATAAAATATTTTTTTTTAAGTAGCGTTGAATGATAAATGATTACAAAAATATGATTCATAATGGTTGATAACCATTTAAGTGTAAACACAATTTGTGAAATGTGTTCTACATTATTACATTTATTATTTCATTTAAGTATGCTAAAGCTAAACTGAAAGGGCCGTAATGTCATATAAAGAAGATTTCATTTAAGTTAGAAATACAAATAATATTTTTCCTTCAACAATGATTTAGTTTTGTCTATACTAGAAGTACTCTTCACTTTGTGTAATCCACTTCTACAAATTTGAAATTATGGAAAGTTTGTGCCCTGTTTTGAAAATATTTTTAAATTAGCGTGTAAATGTTTTTCAAAATCTCTGCTCGCTCTGTTCACAGAAAAACTTCACTTCACTTCACATCTAGATGGACTTCACTTCACTTTTATTTTTATTTTACTCATTCATGTTGAATATATATAAAATACAATTTTGGAGGAGCTTAAGGTGAATAACTCTTTTCTCAAGACATTTGTCATTTCGTGAAATCCGGTTATCTCGTCTTTTGTTTCGGAGACTGGTACATTTTGTTGCAGGTGTCCTTTGAGAGTAATCTCTTCCTGAGTGAAGAGACACCTACAATGATTAAAGATTTGTCGTGACGTCTCGAATGAGCCCGAGCGAGTCGAAAGCGTTTTGAATGAGACGCGTTCATGGCTACGAGTCGCCCCTTGTGCTAAGGAGCATCGCTTCCTTATCCTCGCACATCACGCTCCTGCTGTTCTGCTCGAAAGAATCTCCTTTGTGAGTTGCCGAAAGCATGTGTCAGACTCGTCGTAGTCGTTCGGGAGGACCGTCTGTCTGCCGTATCTCTGTTTGGGAAGCATGAAATTTTTGGAGATAACTTGTGACAACCGCGCTGGCGGCTCCTGCGAGACAAACGCACTCGTCACATGTGTGTGTGCGAGTTTGTTTCTCGATCTTGGCTACACTGATCGTGTCTCGCGTCTCATCACGAGTAGCAGTCGTAACAATTCTGTTTGATTCTTTTAAGACATTCCGTAATTAATACTTTAGAGGAAGAGGACCATATAATAAACTCAACTAATAAGATAAAAATGAAAAATATATTCAAGTAACTAAAAAAAACTGTGAGGAACTAAAAAAAAGCTACTCTCAGAAAAGCTGGACTCCTGACTCCCATTATTTTGGTTGATTATAAAATACACATCTAATGAATATGTTGGAAGAGGTTAAATATTCTTTGTCCTAAAAACACTTTGTCACGTCAGTCAGACTCAATACAGCTCAATAAAGCTCAATACAACTCAATAAAGTCATACTTATTTCTAAATTTCTGATGATCTTCACATAACAGGAAAGTTTACAGACGCTGTTTCGTATCATGCCTGGGGCACTATCCAACTTTAAAATTTGAAATATAATCTACAATTACGACATATTTACCAAAATGCACATAACATTTATTGCAATTTTTGGTTATGAAATCATGCTTAAAATATCATTTAAACGTTTTCATAAATTCATACATGATTGATGATGTATTAAGATTTCCCAATTACTAATTTCGTTGATATAATTTGCTGACATTTCAATGATATATGTGTTTTCGTAAAGATCTCTGAAGAAATTACTCATGATTAATTTGACCCTGACAAATATTACCTCAATGATATTATCACGATTGGGAGGTGCTGAGAATAATGATATGCGTGACGCCGTAAAATAGCTGTGTTCTCATCGTCTCCTCGCCGCCTGACCGCAACTCAACCTTTGCCCTCGCTATCTGACCTCCAATTTCTCCTCTTGGAGTCCGCGCCCTTTCATAATCGCTCGCATTCACTCTTTTCCCTCCTACGCAACCCCGCCTTCTTTTTGCTTCTTCCCCCTCCCTAATGTCTGTACCGTTCGGTGCCTCACCGGAACACGAGGGTTCAAGACACACCTCCTCTGGGCACACGTTTTCAATAATGAAGAATTCCACTCAAAATATCCTACTTCCTTCTTGCTTGATGAATCGACTTTTTCCCACGGAGTTAGAAAGGTTCGGTGATGTATGCGCAATCATATGTAATTTGGTTCATTTTCATTTGAATGACCTGTTCATCTTCTCCTTCCCCTCCGCTTACATTCTGTCTTTTCCGCGTTCCTCCTACCTTTTCGCAGCTCCGTCACTCGTCCGTGTAGTCACGATTACCTCATCCACCGTCTTCGTCGCCGCTCCCCGAGCGTCGCGTCGCCCGATAATGAATGACTATTTGAAGATGTTCTCGTACCGCGCCGTCAAGACGGACGCAATGTTTGCGTAGGAAGACGAGACCGTCCTCATTTGTCTTGCTAAATCTGCCGTGAGACGCCGCCGCGCCAGCACTGTTCACGACAGCTGCTCGGCTGGTGGCAGCGGTTGAGGCGGTGGAGCCCACATGTGGTAATGGTACATGGTTCAAAATCGCAAAGGCGAGATTTTGGTCATTATCACTATTACGAAGATGATACTTTTTTCGTAATTTGGTTGTATAGCGTGGTTCTTCCGTCATGAAATAAGACTATACATATAATAAAGCAATAACTGGTAGTTCTGGTATATTTAATTCTTACTCCACACTCTGAAGTTGTATCAGAAACAAACCTAGTTTAGATCCTTTTCACGATCCTAAAGAACACAACTGGGAAAGTTCCGTTTCAATCCGCTCTGTACTTTATGAGAGGTGCGAATTCGGGGAAGTTTTTTCAAAAGTCGGCGAGTGTCATACTACAAGGCCATGGAAAACATATAAAATATAAATATACTACATTTTAAATATTTCATATATGTGTATGCCCAAATAGCTGTATTTAAGAATAGGTATCGAAACAGCGAAATACCGAAGAGAAAGCCACTCAAGTATGCGTGTTAAAAATACGTCTCTGAAATTCTGTCGTGTAAGTGCTAATATTGTTAATGTGGAACTGAAGTTATCTTTTCACTCTTTGGGACAATCTGTATTGGCCTATGTAGGTAGTCATTCAAGGAAGAATACTTGCAAACAAATTACAAAAATCTCCTGAGTAACAAAACGGATTGTGAGCTAGAATCTGTATCAATTTTAATCAAACTTCATGGTAGAAGTATTGAGTGATGTTTGTGAACTTGCGTAGAGTTGGATTCTAAAACATGGGCGTGAGATCTCCAGTATTCATATTTCAAAAATTCTGTGCAAGTAGGTCAATGGATATTAAATTTGTATGTTTTCTGTTGCCTTGGAAATTAGGAAAAATTCTCATAAACAATACTCGCGTCGACAGTAAAATTACTTAACGTGCAATTACAGTAATTGCAAAACATGTTTTAGATTACTATTCAGTCCAAACAACTTTCAAGGAAATATAAATTTAGAATCTAGAGAATTAGTTGTTGAGTACCTATTGCTTTGCTTGCATCAATTTTGTGTTTATTTCCAAATTGAAATTGATATATGTCATAATAATATATAGTGCATAATACTGAATAATAATGACTTTCTACCTATTTACTATTTCAGGAATAAGTATGTGAACACTGTATAAAACATTCATAGAAAACGGCACAATAATAATAATAATAATAATAATAAATATTCCCAGTACTGACTGTAAAAGGGGACTAGTGGTTTGTTCACCTACACAGAAGGCCTTACTTAATTTATTTTTGTGTACATATTTCATGGGATATTTATAAGTCACTTCGCTAGAAAAATTATAAATACAAACCTGACCTAATGATAGACTCTAGATTACTTATCGACCCACATCTCT
>NNCF01127239.1:576698-591156 GCA_002313205.1 Laupala kohalensis | reverse complement strand
TTTATTTTTCTGAGTCATATTCCAGATTCCTCCTTCTTTCAAATGCCTCACATCCTCTGTTCATATAATATTTATAAAATTTATAAACGAAGCAATAATTAAATATTTTTATTTAATTTTCATTCTTAATTATAATAAGATACAAAGTATTATAAACAATATAACTATCTAAACACTGAAAATAAACCTAACCTAAAACACTTATAATTCGTAAGAATCTTTGCTGATCCAACGAAAATAATTTTTTGAGCAACATTACAAAGAGTAACTCATATTATAATTTTTCCGTGACTTTCTTTTGGCGCTTCCTAAGTCTTGCCCCCCCCCCTAGGCATTTGTGTATATTGCCTATGCCTAAATCCGCCTCTGCTTCCACTTGTCTATTAATCTGCAAATGTCCCAGAAAACTTAAGTTACTCGTAACGTGGTGGAATAAACCACACAAATGAAGTGTTGTATTTTAGAGCATTAAAAGGTCTGTCTACGATTTCCAATTATTTCATCTTTCTCCTTTTCCTTTCCAAGATAACACTATTTAAATTTACATCAAGTCTCATTTATTTGAAACGCTCGACTACTTGAGTCCTGACATATGGAAACTCTATCGCGACTGGTAAATAATAAACAATTCGTAGGTATTCGTGTTAATGCTCCTTTAAATATTGTGTATCTCCTTTGAATAAGTTTCCTAACTGTTCTAATGTCCTGTTTATATTGTTAATGCTAAGTTTGAAACTGAGTGAAACTTGTCTCAAACTAGCAGATGGGAGAAAGTAATATCTGCCATAATTATTGAGGCAAATAAAATTGTCTTGACAGATAAAAGTAAACGTTCACATTATCATACATAATGTTAGTTACATCCAATTTTAATTACTAAAATTGTGAGTTAAATAGCATGGGTTGACCTTGTTTAGTTAAGAATCCTAACTAAAAAAACTTATCAGAGAGTCAATGTTGTTTTTACAAGAAACGAAAAAATCCGTGCAGGATAAGCATACAGAATTGACTCTCGAAGTAGCTCTTGAATTCTTGTTTCGTTCATTCCCGAACAAGATTCGTTAATTCTTTGGAATTGACTTGGCCTTTTCTATTCTTTCACGTCTCGTAAATGTTATCGTCCTGTAAAAACGCAGAGAGTTGGCCTGTGATTGACTCGAGCAACATAAATAGAAAGTCTATGTTTGTGGTGTTGAGGGTGGAAATAGACGTTCTTCTCAAGGCGTCCAAGGCTCGGATGTATGAGTGAATTTGAGTCCTTTTCATTGACACACACTGCACCAATCGCAAAGCCTTTGTGGTTAATTCGATTTATTTCATATTCGTGTTCTATCAGATTATTATTTTTTGATTCGTTTAATCTATACTTGTGTGGCATAAATGGAAGATAATATGTGCTTGTGACAATGTACAAATCTCTGAACAACGAAAGGCAAATATTTATGGTTTTTCAATCCACAGCTGTTAACCGGACAATTAATAAGTGTGTACTGAATCATGTGTAAAGTACACAGTGATGAGGCTTTCATACACACTTGGCTAAGTATCTTGAGTCTTAGGACGTGATAGTAGCTAATTCATATTCGCAGTCGTAGAATGTCCCTTAAAGGATAGACCTTTTAATTTTTGACGTCTATGGTTTTTTTCGTAGCATCTTTTGTGAAAATATTTATATTTGCGAGTGAAATATGTATACCAATATCCGCATGGTTTATAAATTAATTCGTGTAATCTAGAAGGTTGTGTTAATTTGAATGTGTAAATTTGAAGTAAATGAAGATCAATTAACGTATCGGTGAACAATAAGAATCGTCAAAACTTTTTACTTGAACCGGAGAAGATTTGGGAGCAGGATGACAAGCGATGGAGAATTACATTGCTTTATGTTTAAGTACGTGTACTGAAGCAGTATCATTTTATGATTTTTCATTTCTTTTCACGGCTGAATCGAAATTGCAGAAAGAAAATGCCGTAATGACATCCAGAGAGAAAATGTCTTAATTAAACCGTGAGAGCAACTAAAGAACGCATTTGTTCGAGTACCATTTGCGATATTTGTGGATAGAGTTATTGGTAAAATGTACATGTATCATAGTCAATAAAACAGTAAAAAAGGGCTCTAATGACCTTGTTGTTGGCGAGCCCTAAAGCCCCAATTAAAAAGAGAATAATACAGTAAAGTCAAGACCACTCACATGGCGATCATTTAGATTTTAACCTTCCAAAGTTGAACATGGGCGGGTAATGTGACAGCTCTGCTATAGACAAAGTGATTCGATGCTGGAAAGTACTGGAACGCTGGTAAAAGAAAGCGACAGAGGACCTTCTAGTGCCGAGCCTGAGTCAAGAGAACCGTCCTCTTTTTCGAGCTCCTTGCAGATCGAAGCTGCTCCACTCTCGTCGAAGTCGATTAGTCGATGGTAAATTACTTCGTAATTCAATCAAGTCTGTTTACAAATAAATTGGTGGGGAGATAATTTTGAATGAAGTTTTATTATAATTATATAACCTACATTTTTTGAACTCTGCGTAGCCGTGTGCGTTATGGAAATAAGTTTTGCTATGTGATATTGTTATTATATTACACAGAATATATTACTTATATCGCAATATATTATTTCTACAAATTGGAAAAAATAATAAAGCTGTGAAGATCACTATTTCGTACATTATAACATAGTTATGGAGAACTCTATTTCTAGGTTTAAATATTTTTTCAATGCATTTAGATTTTAACAGAAAAAGGAATAGTATCTGCATCGTTATTTTAAGGTGATCGATATTCTATCGAATGTTTTACAAAGTTAACGGAGACAATACAAGTCACTCAAAGTTTTCATTTTCAATATTTTGAAAGTTGGTATTCCTTTGCAAATATTCGCCAAGGTATCATTGTGGTCGCCCGCTATTGCGTCATTTGGGGCAACAGAAGACGAATATTTGTGGATTATATGCCGAGGTTTTATGTGCCCTAGCTAAAGCTGAAGTGAAACATCCTGAAAGAGTGAAATAAATGTTAAGATCGAAAACATATATACAAAAGTTGTACAAAACGTGTTCTTAAGAGAAAAAAAATCGTGAGATCACTTTTAAATAAAAAAAAACAATAGGTATGTTAAAATGTAATGTGGATGCAATAAGAACATTTTTCTTCAGGGATGCAGGTTCAATTCAATGTTAAGAGCGCAGAAATTTTTGTAGTTTATTTTCTGTTTAGAAACTATATAATAAATGAAATAACAAAACAATTTCACATGTACAGCATGTATATTAGACCATATATTTTCGTTAACTTTTAAGTTAAAGTGAGATGGAGCCGGTTTGTGAAGAATTACTATGGCTTCAAAGTTTTTTGACGACTGCAAAACATTTCACGAAAGCCAAGGTAGGTGGCCATTACGTACAGAAACAAGAATTTAAAAAAATTAATTGCCCCACGCTATATTGTACTTTTTTCTGTTGTTTTATACGCCAATATAGAAAATATAGCGGTTATTATACAATATATTGCAGAAATGTCAGGCGCGAAGAACCAAAAAAGCATTAAAGAATTATTCTTAGCAAATAAAAATTTTTAGTTAAAAAAAAATCGAATAGGAAATGATTTCGAACTTTTCAATGACAAGTCTTCCTAAATAAAATTTCAAATAGAAAAACCATTCATTTGTTTTTACAGAATTTATACTTACGCTTATGAAACTGCCATTATTGTATTAATTAACAGAAGAGAAAATAACCATTGTCGTTTCTCTTCGAACATTGTTGTGAGCAGTTGTGAGTGTGGGGGAGGATCTTGCTAAAAGACAAGAAAAGGGATCTCAGAAACGGTACTGAATCTATGTCGTAAGGAGAGAAAACATATCACTTCGTTCTCTCATTTGGCGTGGAAATTAGGAATAAATAGAAGTCTGCATATTATGTTTGTGTTCTGGAGTCTACTTATTGTGGTTTCCGTCTATAACCGCAACCATGTTGGCAACTGCATGCGAGACATCATTGGATCAACGAGGAATCAGAATGGTGTCATCGTGTCACTGAGAAGTAAATGAATATTTAACAGCGTTCAGTGTGAGTACAAAATACCATTTGGTTTCTTATGATTGTGGAGGAGAAAATTTTCTCATATTCATATTCCTCTTTTGCCTTCTCAGAATTTTCTTGTTATATTGTTATCAGCATTATTATTATTGATTGTCATAATGTGAATACAGCAAATCGTGAACATAGTTATTTTAGTGTACTTACATTGTAATTTTGGGCAGAAATCACTGAAGAGCCTGACCTGATATTGTGTCTTTGATTGTGTGGCTGAACAAAAAAGTAGAATATAATAATGATGCTTCGTATTTAAATAACTCGCCTCTTCTTATCTATTTGAAAAAGATGCAATTAGACGTCGAAATAAAGGGAAACGTAATGTTGGTGTATATTGCAATTGTCAACCAATGAATGTTGCACAAGTCATACTATCTTTTTACTATTACACCTTGTTTAGGGGAAGGAGCTATAACAATAAAACTAACAACGTTTAGGTTAGTAAACATTACGTATCAGTTCGTCGTGTCGCAGGAAATGTCAAGTAATCACTCGGGAGTGAAGGAGTGATCCAAAAAATGTGTAAAAGTGCTCATGTTAATCACTACAAAAATTGGGAGACATCCACTTTTATGCAATTTTTACGGATTCCAACATTTATTTTTTAAAATAAATCTGCATATTATACTGTGTTGTTAAAGAATGTTTCTCTATTTTGAATAATTTTTAAGAATATATTTTTATATCAAAATTTTAAACCCTTTTTTGTTTTTAAATTTTTAGTGTGTTTAAAAGTAAAAGTATGTTTATGTGAATCTGTAGAAAGTTGTGTATTTATTCGGTGATTAATATTTTCAAATGTGTTATGCTTTTTAACTTTTATTATTGTCTCATCATTTGCCTATTTCGAGTGCTATTAATACCTTTGCGGAAGTTGAGGTGAGAAGAGATATTTTTTTCTAAATTGTCTATTATAACTGAAAATATTGTTGTTTCAAAATTCTTCGATTCCGCAATGAGATGACGTTGCCGTAACTGAGAAAGAGTCTGGAGCTGTCTGGAGACTATTACCAACGCCACATGCAGACTATTACCAGGATCTTTGAGAGAAAGTGATTCTGTACCTCAATGATAATGAATATTGTCAATGATCCAACGCAACAGTTTTTTGTGTAGGTCTACTTGATAGGTCTAGGCCTTCCATTTGGATGCACATAACTGTGAAAATAGTTCTGCACAATTTATGAAGGTACATTTGACTGATTTCAGAATATTACACAGAATTAAGAAACGAGAGTATAAAAGGACTTGCATGGACTTGGATGATACTCTAAAATTATTTTCAGTGTCTTGGTTTCAAGAAAGGCTCAGATGAGTACGTTTAGTATGCAAAATTTATCAATTCTCAAAGCATAATAGCGTAATAAATATCGTCTGTTGTTAATACCCGCTAGTGACTCATTCTTTCACAAGATATAGTTTACCACCTATTTCTAGCAAAAGAAAGATTTCTTGTAAAACACAAAATAGGTCATTTCTTGAATTTGCCGCAAATCACCCACGACGATTATTTTTTTATCGTCGTGAAGTAGCACTTAGAAGGCATTTGGGATTTGATCTCGATTGCAATTGTCTCGTCTCGTGTCGAGGGCACGGGTTCCGAATTGGACTCGTGTTTCGGACCCCGATGTTTGCGGGTCATAGACGGTCGCATGTAACTCACAAGAATAAGTGGCACAGATAGCTAGAAAGGGTGGAGATAATAATCAACGTTGATAGTCAGAGAGTTAGCAACGAGAGGTACACTTATCCCCTCCAATAGAGTTGAGCCAAGATTCATGTAGGACAAGTAGGGCACGAAGACGATTTCCGCGCAGCACACCAAAAATAAGAGAAATTCGTATTTAGCGACCGACACCACAATTTGATGATGACACTGATATTCGGTCGAAAGAGACATTGTCAAGCAAGAAAATAAACGGGAGAAAAATGTCTTACCCAAGATTTCATTATAATGCATCCTCCTTACCAGAAATAGCGAAAAAAAATTGAACAACAATTCCACCTCATTTACCTACATCATACCACCTTATACATTATTCTGTTCATAATTAAATATATAATCATATTAATACGGCATATATTTCTTCCGTGTGCACAGAATTGTGTGCCACCTGGTTCACTTATCTCCTGCGTAGGTCGTACTATTAAGCCTATTTCCTTTTCCTCATGGATGAAATATTTCAATTTTACCGGATTCATTTCCTACTCTCGTGTAATCTTTAGAATTCTTCAATAGAAAATCGAATACTCAATTCGTACATTAACTTCTTTGGATGTAGTACATATGACACTCGCTTCCCTTACATCGATAATGATGTTCATTGTGGAACTAGTATAATCCCCTTTCCGCGAGTTGATCTGTCGTTAAAATTAAGTTATCCCGTCACCCTTCTGTCCTGTGGCTTTTTTAACGGGCGCGTGAAAGATCTTGGCCGCGTGGCTTCAATCCCACCCCCACCTTTTTCCCCCGAAGGCACGTCTCACACCGCTGCGCAGCCTTCTTGTGTCTTCATTTTCGGTAATTGTCGCACCGGATGAGACCCTGCGCGCAGGTAATAGAGATGTGGCTTCAACAATTTCTCCACTCAAGCTCGCGGGAGGGTTATGTCGTACGTCCGGGAAGGCGGGCCGACGGCATTAGCTTCTGAAAAGCGGAAGGGATGGGGGATACTGGTGCGGAAACGATGTGGGAGGGAGGGTAGAAAGGTACTTTGCCGTTTCGTCGCATCCCCTGCCCTAAGCTACTTTCTCTATTGTGTCATTTCCACCCTTAGTTTCTTCGTTCTTTCTGGATTACGTCATGTTCAACTTCCAAAAATGTTGTGAACCTAAATTCCAATTTGGATAAATACGTTTATTATTATTATTATTATTATTATTATTATTATGATTCATTTTCTCGGAGATAAACATCCGGTACATAATGGGGGCCATTACGGCATACCTCTCTCCGTGCTAATCTTTTATGTTTAACACTGCGCACTATTCTACAAGTTTCTAAAATAACTGATTTCTGTGTTTTAATGATCATTTCAGTTGAGTTTATTTATTATTATTATTATTATTATTTCTATTTGTCTACCATTTGTCAACTTTTGTCAACTTCATTGTGCTTTGTTGAGTGTTCGTGGATTCGAACGAGTCAGTCAAGTAAATTCTTTTGACATCAGGTAAATGGTAAAAAATACCTATAACCCAAAACGCTAATTTTTCTCATACTAGACGAGAGGGGGCAAATACAAACAGTTACATTCTTTTAGAATTTTTATAGCGAGAGGAATATGGTTGATTTTGAAATTAATTACTAACATAGTTACCCAAGTTTGTAAATGTACTTCATTTGTTTAACTTTAATATTTTTAACAAGTTAATTTTTCATTCCCCTAACAGTTTATACTGATTTGAGGGCGGGGGAATTGTGAACGAGCAACAGCATCTTTTAGAGAAATCAATTTTTTTTTGAATGTATAAATTAAAATAATGAAATATAAAACGTAACAAAGTCAAATAGTAAAGTTTACACCCTTTTGAAAAGAATTTAAACTTTGGTAGGATAGGTCAATTACGATAAACAATATAGGCTTATGTTTTTACGTATCTATAATAACATTTTTATGAAAAAAGAAATGATATCTCAATTAGTACGTAATATACAGAAAATTAGCGTATCGGAGCTCTTGTATTCGATTCTTTTCCCTCGGCAGTGCTGTATCTTCCGTTGCATTGATCTTACGCGGGGTTCGAATAATTCAGAGCAACCAAAAAATAACGTTACACAACAAAATGTATGACATGCTACTGTTCTCAAGAATTGAGAAGTTTCTTTTGTTCAGAAACATTACCCAAGTTTCTGCCATTTTTTTACATGGTAACTGAATCGCCAGATGTAACTGCTATTTATATGGTTCGTATTTCGACCTGTCCTAATTTTTACCAGGAATGTTTTATGTGGATTTAATATCTCTTCATCAGGTATTACTTGGCATTTTCCCATAAAAATTTCATCATTTTCATTGGTTACTGGATATTTCATGTGCTTTCTCTGAAACAATTGCCTACATTGGACACTAGAACCGATTCAAAAATAGCGTATTTATCATCCTACATTGTTGATGTAAGAATTTCGTGTTGAGCAGATGCATGTATCATTTTCTCGAATCCGGGACACTTGCCTGAGGAATAACGTCCGTGAGAGATATGCAGTTTACAATCCTCCTCTCTTGTGACCTGCCTTCCGTGTTCCATATTCACTAGACGTTTTCCCGTCTGCGGCCTTCAGCTACTCCACTCCCTTCGCGTTCTCCCACTCCTTTTCAGCTTTCCCCTATCCCCGCCGGCGCCACATCCGCTCCGGAGATGCGCCTCTTCTATGGCTGACTTGTCTAATTAATTACACCCACGCATTCATTGTGCTCCCGCTTCAAAATATTTTTCAGCCGGATCACCACACCGGCGGCGCAGGGGACGGGTTGTCGGTCCCTCCTTTACGCACGCCTCTTAATTAGCTGGCCCGTTGCAGTGCGCGTCTGCCGGGACTGTTCGGGACTCGACCTCGTCGCTGCCAAACCGACACATTGTTGCCTCTACTCAGCAAACACATCCGTCACGCGTCGGAGAGGTGGTGCGACGGCGGCGGAGGTGGGGAGACGAAGAGACGGCTGGGGGCGTCTCGATGAATGGCTAATTAGTCCCCTGTCGCGGCGCCGCCCTGCTTCGAAGTGTCTTCTCCTCCGCATCCCTGCAGAGCCCAGCCCAGCGAATCGAGGAAACTCGCTTCCATCAAAGAGCCACGGGCGGCTTTTCGTTCTTTTCCAACGTACAGTTTGCTTCATTCACCTCCATTTCTTCACCCTGTTTGTGGAGCGGAATGCTGGCGAATGCCCTTCGGTACCCACGACTCGTCACTTGATGAGCTTCATGCTCAGCGAACTGTTTTTGAGACCGGTTGTCGTTTGTTCTCGTTTGATTGAAGGGTGTCAGGACATGGCGTCCTTCGCTGATGTCGCTTTCAGTCTTAATTAGAAGTTAAATGTATACACATGTTTTAGTGGACGGTTTTTGAGTGTCATTCATTAGATTCTGTATCCTCCTTTGAACTTAACGAAAATGTTTTCATTGATTACTCCTGAAGAAGCGACCATAAAATTAACCATTATCTTTATTTTATTACCAGTGGAGTGTTGTAAAAGTCTCCGTGGTGCCACTGATAAAAATATCGCTGCTTGCGCCTGTTTCATTGTGTATTGTAACCAGTCCGTTTGGCAAACAGATTTTTGGAAAATTAACGACTGCAATGTTAAATTAAGATGTAAAAATATTTGAATTGTATTAACAACTTCACTATCATGAAGTAAGTTCTAAATGCGAACATTTAAGATCATCCCAAAATAATGAACAATAAGTAAACATCTCCATATTGGCAATTTTATTATAATTTGATAAGGGAAGCCAGTTGTGAACACTTGGTATTTTTTCTGATACGTTTATACGCGAAAGAAACAGTTTTCTCATTACTTGAAAGCATGAGAGCTATCTGGAGGATTCGTTCCTCCATTGGCTTTTTGCACTGAACACACTCTCTACATTCTGTGCAACCGCAAACTCTGTGTGTGACCATCGATTCCTCTTCCATAACCACAATATTTTTGCTTCTTATTTATACTTTATCTTGAACATTTTCCTACGTATTTCATTTCGGCTTCGAAGTAGAAGAAGGGTGTTGTACGATTTATTCGTGGTCGGGAGCAGAAATGTGATGTCGAGTCCCGATCCCAGGAGGGGAAATGAAACATCAAACTGTAGACAAAAAAATCTAAAAGCAGTAGAAAAATACGAAGAAGTTATGGTACAGGTGAGAATATTAAAAAAGTAATGTTAAATATTTATCCTTGTATTGTGAGTTTGAGACTGAGTTTTTACCAGACATATATTTGTAATGTCGAAGCGTTGTAACGTTTTTAGTGTAATATGTGAAATATAAGATATGTCTGGTTAATTATACTCATGTTCTTTATAAATACTTAACTCTTATTCCTGTCTTGAATACAAGAATTTTCAGATGTGGAGGTAAGGCATTGTAAACCGTACTGAACGATCAGTTAGGAAGTAATGAAATTTACGGCAGGGAATAAAGAAATATTTTCTCGTGTGATATAAATATTTTCGAATCATTGCTCAAAATTCGTGAAAAGACTTCTTTCATGTTTTCAGAGACAACAAAATGATGACTAATTTTAGTATTATTTTAGCCAAGAGTATGTTGAAGTTTGAGAGCAGTTTAATCAAATGTTTCGATGTATTAACATTTTCTCCCGAGCAACAATCATATATATTATAAAGTCTTATGTTTCATGACAATATCCCAACGTTCTGGACGCATCCGTGGTTACATGCGAAATGTCTTTCTCCCAAAACGTTAGCTACGAACGTGACCGAGTAAGTTTTTGAATTTGTTGTTTATGCAATGGAAGCATTTGCAAGAAAATGTGCACGTGGAGCGCGAACACTTTGGAGTTATCTGTTCGCTAGATGCACCAAACTTAAGTCAACAGTTGAAACGGAACATCAAGTCCTGTTGTTGAAAATTGAGTTGGACGAAGCTCAAAGAACCATTAAAGACCTAGAGCTATCCATGAAGATGGAGGATATAAAATACAAAGTTCAATCTCGATGTCATGAGCTAGAAAATTCTGCTTTGCGTAAATATATCAACAACAGGGAGCTAGAAACGGAGAAAATGCGTGACACAATTTATAAACTAGAACAAGAGGTAACAGAAGGTAAGAAACAAATTTGCGAATCAACTGGAGAAAAAGAAAAGCTGAATAGTGATTTGAAAAGAAAAGAGGAAGAAATTAAACATTTACAAGCGATTCTAGAGAATATTAATTTGTGTAAATCAAATGATTTTAACAAGATGAACAAAGTCGTAAAATGTCATGAAATTTCGCAAGAGCATGAAATTTACAATAAACAAGTTGATAGTTCGTACCCTACAATTGAGCTTCATCTCGATTTGTCTTCATCCCAGCTCAGTTCGACACAAGACCCGAATGACACTAATTCAACAATCGATGTTCATGTCAAATAGTATACCCCAAATGGGCGTTATGAATCCTACCTAACCTCCATCTCGCCAACTACTGACTTTTCAACCCGACCTGGACTGGCCAGAATCAGATTCCTTTACTTACCGAGGCATTAAAAGTTAAATACTCTGATTAGATATGGAATGTAATCATCTGCCTGGCCTCATCTCTCTCATACTTCGTTGACATGTAGCTTGATAATGTGAAGACCTTACTGGTCTTTGCTTTTATTTAGCCTTATTAAAGCTGGGAACTAAATGTATGACTTTCACAATCTCTACCTTGTTGGAAAATTGTAATATTGCTTTCGCTTAAAATGAGCTTTTTTATACTGTTAAATATGTATCAATTTACAATTAATAATTATTTTGTAATAAATTGTGAGTTTTTTACTTCGTACGGTTTCTTTATATCGTTAGTGATCTTTTCTCGAACATGTAGTTTTAAATATTCAATAAACTTAAAATTATTAACGATCATTCAAGTAAATTTTAAATTTAAAAAATGTAATTTTTCAGGTTTTTAAATTTAAAAAATTTCTAGATCTCAGGTTATGACTAATTTAAAAAGATAAATGGACGTCGAATTTTAAGTTAAATTTTGACTTGCACGTTAGATGACATGGCTACGTTGACTCACAGGACTTACCCAAAACCCAACAGCTTCCAGGACGAACAACACTGTCTGTCTTAACACATGAAGGCGTTCGTGAATTATCTAGTTCAAAGGGAAAGGACCAAAGGTAATACGGAATTTTCTGTACATCCTAGGGCAAACGGAATGTTCCAAATTTTCTTTTCAATTAGTCAGAAGATGGCTTATTCTGGCGAAAAAGGGGAGAAGTCAGAGAGATGCGTATTTTATGGTGTAATTTTTCAAGGAGAAGATGAATCCAAGATCTTCTTTCTCTTTGACCGGCTTCGTTTAAGAGCAAGCATCCGCCGCCACTGCGCCGGTCACAGGCCGCGCATGTGGAGGCAGCGTCCTCTGCGGCTTCTGCGCAGCCTCCACAGACGGTATTTATTGTTCCACATTGTCCTCGCACCGTAAATCATCGCTTCCATCGCATGTGTTCGTCGACTGCGGTGGCAGGAGCAGCGACTCAGCGTCCACGGTGGCGGCTGCGGGAGGCGGGAGACGACTCTCCCACTGTGCGATGGGGGAGTTTCCCTTTGGAGTCGCCGACGATGCTGCAACGGCCGTGCCGTGAGGGATGGATAGCATTGTTAGCGAGCGGGTAACCCATCCCCCGGCGTCACAGTGTCACAACAAGGCGCCCGCCGCCACTGTCACGCCGTCTCCTGGGCGCCCGGCGCCATTGCCGCCCACGCCCATTTGCTTAGCGTTGGCCGGATTTCCTGTGGTGGAGATTGGCAAGACCTTGATGGGCGGAGAACATTAATGAAGTATTTGCTACGTCGGAGATTCTTTTGTCGTAATCTACGAATATTCGGATGTCGTCTTTGCAATGGAGTTCTTATACTTCGTATTCATGAGGACATGCATTTTAAATTATTGGATTAATGGGTGAAGGGTGTGTGACATAGTGGATGGTGTTTGAGTTACTATAAGTCTGAAATAAATATTTGTGTGAGTATGCTACATGAAACTAACTTGAATCAAATACGAAAAATAAACTTACGTAGAAAATGAAATTGATTCACTTATCTTCACAACTCTGCTCGACTCCGCTCTACCCTAGATTTCATACTCTCTTCCCAGTAAACCCCCTACACTTCAATTACCATTTCGAAATTTACTTCTAAAGGCATCTGCAGATTTTGGGAGAGTCTCTGGCATTGATGCACAAAAATTGTTATATTAAAAATAAATGAAAGACATGGTGTTGTCAACTTGTACGTCGTTTTATTCTTGTGGTAGTACTTTCGCCAGCTTAGGGGGCATCATCATTCTGACAATGCCAAGTGTCTAGGACAATTGCCCTTGATACTTGGCGTTATCAGTAATGATACCAGTTGTACAAGCAAAAATGTTTTCATTTATTCTTCTTAACATGAATACTAGTATTATCTCACCGATGTACAACTACGAGTATATTAAAATTAACTCCCTTTAAAAAAATTAAGTTTTTCTTCATCTCGACGCTGTTTACTTTCCCACGTTTTTATCAGTGGACCATTCTCCCCGATAACATGATTTTCTATTCAACTTAAAACGTTTTTCAAGGTGTAATCTCCTGTGTTCGCTTTGAATAGAATAGAATAAGATTTGCGTTTCGCTAGTGTTGCACAGCAATCACCTACGTGTCCCATTGACGTATTAATGTAGTGCATATTTCAAAGTTGAGATTTTCGGGAAATTTATTCGAAATCAAACATCGTTTTCAGCTAATTGCGATTTTTTTCGAAGCTATCCCAAAAGAACGGAAGGGAGATACTTAAGTTAAAAGTTTTCTAACAGTTTCGATGAGATTTCAAAGTGAAGAAAAATCTTCCTTTCTTCGAAACACATTTAGAGACCGGAAGTGGCTATATGGTAGAACAGGTAGAGACCGGAAGTGGGTGTATTCAGGTAGTACCGTACATGAGTAAAAACACATTTCTAGACAGGAAGAGACCCAAACCAGTACAGCGTTTTCTGTTAACGACCAGAGCATTTTCGAATTTAATTTGAAAACATCAGTTCTCACGTGAGTCAAACTTAGTGACTCCTGTAAGACACATTTTTTTTGCTGTTTACTTTCCTCCGTAACACTAAACTCAAATATGAATATATTGTCCTCTCCCCCCTCACTCAAAGAAAAACAAAAAACAAAAAAAAAACTTGAATATTACACAACAAGCACTACGAGCGAGTTCTGTATTTAGACTGGAGAAAATATTAATAACTAACTTCCCAAAATTAATTTCATAATTATATTCTTAAGGTACATTATATGCATATCGGAAAGAAGATATATTTATGTCCGTTCTTGTCTCTTTCCATGTGCAGATATTGTTGTTTGATTATATTACACATTCCGTATCATGACTGAACTTTGAAAAATGTTATAATAATAAAAAATTTATTGTCAAAAAACAATACAAACTGCGTATGACCACGTGGAGGACAATAAACTAATTTACTCTCCGGAAGCAAGCAAGGGACCATCCCATCAATTCCGATCAAGGGCCCTAAGGCAGAGGCGGATTCAAAAATTTCAGCAAAAGTTCCTAGATAAGATAAAAAGTTAGCTGCGAGTTATAATACATATATAATGTCAATATGTTTGTAATTTAACGCAAATATGTTTGTAAATTTACATGTACAAG
>NNCF01127239.1:558101-576296 GCA_002313205.1 Laupala kohalensis | reverse complement strand
CTTTTATGTTCTTGGGCAGGGAATTATATAGAACGATTCCCGAATGATAAGGTCCTTTTTGGCAAAGAGTGGTTGACACTCTAGGACGATGAATATTATTACTATTGCGAGTATTGTTTTCGTGAACGAGACTGTTTCGTATAAAGCGAGGGTGGCACTTCAGTAATGCGGTCTTAACAAACAAGACCGTTTCATAAATATAAATGCAGGGAAGTGTTAAGATATTTAATTCCTTGAATAAAGGTTTACAAGAGTTTCGGGGGTGAGATTTACAAATTATCCGAACTATCCTCTTCTGAATTCTGAAAGTTTGAATACTCTGACCGGAATTACCCCAGAAGGTAATGCCGTAACATAAATGGGAGTAAACGTTTGCAAAATAAACGCAACGGGAAATACGTGGACTAACTGCGTTAACTAAGTTTCGGAACATGGAACACAATTTGCTTAATTGGGAATTAACATTGTTAACGTGAAAATTCCATTTGAGGTTGTCTTGAATATAGAGATCTAAGCATTTTGTATTCGTAGCAGTTTTTAATTGTGTTCCGTTTAATGAAAGAGAAACCTNGTAACAGTTTTTAATTGTGTTCCGTTTAAAGAAAGAGAAACCTGGGGTAAAGATTTTGTGATACTATTGTGAAATGACATAGATACTGTTTTGTCAGTGTTTACAATGAGACGATTTGCATTGAACCACGTCGAAAGGTTAGACCAAACTTTTTGACCATTGGCGTGTTTACATAGTAAATTAGTGTCATCAGCAAAAAGAACCATTTTGCAATCTGATGTGGATGATGACATGTCGTTCACATACAATAAAAAGAGTATAGGGCCGAGAATTGATCCTTGGGGTACTCCGCAAGTAAGTGGCTTTGTTTCTGAAAGACAACGCTGAAGTATTTTATTTTTAGTATAGGATATTTCTACCTATTGATATCTATCTTTTAAATAAGAAGTTAGCCATTGATGTTGAAGTCCTCGAATGCCTAAAGAATGCAATTTAGGAAGGAGAATTCCGTGATCGATGACATCGAAAGCTTTGGATAAGTCAAGAAAAACACCCTGAGGATTTTCTCCACTGTCTAGAGATGTGGTAACATCGTTTAAGAAGGAAAATATGGCGCTTGTAGTGGAAAAGGATTTCCTAAAACCGTGTTGATCGTCAGAGAGAATGTTATATTTTGATAAAAAATCTAGAAGACGCTTATAGAACAATTTTTCTAGGATTTTTGAGAAAGTGGGTAGTAGAGATATTGGTCGGTAATTTCCAATATTAAGTTTGTTTCCTTTCTTGTGTAAAGGTTTCACTTTAGCTCTCTTAAATATATTGGGAAACACCCCTTCCGATAAAGAACTATTAAAAATATTTACGAGTGGATTTAATATAGCGTGGGACGAAAATTTAACAATAAACTCAGGTATATCATCGATGCCTGTTGAAAATTTGTTTTTTAAGGAGCTGATGATTTCCATGACTTCACTGGCGTTAGTTTCGGAAGTGAACATAGAATTGGGTATGTGGGTGGTAATAATTGGAGGACATTGATTTGGATATATTGAGTTCGTTATTTTACCAACTTCTGAGAAGTGAGAATTAAACAAATTTGCGATGTCCTGAGGATTTGTTACGATTTTGCCATCGTTTAGTAAAGAAACATTTTCTTGGCGGTTTTCAGAAGTTGACGTGTAATTGATAACAATATTCCACATGGCTTTCATCCGGTTGTTCGATTTAAGTATATTCCTGTCGTTTTCCATAACTTTAGCTGCATAGACTACTTTTCGGAGAATAGTCTTATATTTACGAAAATAATTATGGAATTCGGGTGGCTGGTTATAGCGTTTTGAAAGATAATATAAACGGCGTTTGTTTTTTGAAGAAATTCTTATCCCTAGGGTGATCCATCTATTGTATTTTTTTGTGTTAATTAACTTGCGTTTTATGGGAAAACTAGAGTTGTAATGTTTTAGGAATGTTGAGATAAATACATTGAATTTGTCGTCGGTGTTTTGGCAATTGTAAACATCTTTCCATGTTTCTTCATGCAAATAATTTATAAATATGTATTTATTTATGTCATTAAACTCTCTTGTAAAATTGCAAAGGATTTTAAGAGGTTTTAGTGTATTATTAATAGTCAATACTTGAGCAAGGTGATCACTGTATCCGGCGATAAACACTTCAGAGAGATACGAGATTCCATTGTTGACTATAATTTGATCTAGCAATGTTTGAGATGAGCCGGAGATGCGAGTGGGGTCGTTTAACGTAGTAATAAGGTTGAAGGAGTCGATAAGATTCTTGAATCGATTAACTGGTGAATGTGCAGAGTCGGATGTACTGAAATCGATATTGAAATCACCACATATAACGATAATTTAGTAGATTTATGTGTGATTTGTTTTAAGACAATTTCGAAGTTCCGAAAAAATATGTCAAGATCTGATTGAGGAGATCTATAAATACACAAAACAACAATACCGGAGTCGGTCAGATTAACTGCAGAAAATTCGAACACACTATCTACGCATATGCTCTTGTAGCCTGTCAGTGGAGGAGAAAAAATATCATTATGAACGTAGATACACGTACCTCCGTGGGGATTTTTGTCTTTAAAATTTTGCCGACAGTAAGAACTTGCTAAACATGAACATGTTTGAAACCATGTTAATGATAGTGTTTTAAATTCATTGCGAGAATGTAATTTCCATCGTAAGTGGTACTTCGATTAATCACAAGCGTTAATAACTGGTGTTTGTTCTTTAATCAATCTTGGCTATGTGTTTATGCCGTGTTAGGTATCGAACAGTAGTCGTTCTACTGACTTTCTGCAGTATTCTTCAGGGCAAATCCATTTGCGGTCTCAAGGTAGTAAAAAGAAATGGAAAGGAATAGTTTCCTTTATAACTTTGAAAGAGGAATGTTCATCAATAAGTCGTGTTTCTGTATCAAGGAAGAGGTCATTCGTTATTCGAGCATTTTTCCGAGAAATTAAGTTGTCGCATGCATGTAGTGTCTTACAGTTTCATTTCTAATGTCATTAAGAATTATCTGTCAATATGAATTTCATGAAGATGAGCAGTGAGTTAAGGAACTCAACTCACGTAGACATTTCGTGAGTTAAGGAACTCAACTTGTCCCTTAGATCATTTTCTCCACTTGAGGAGTGAAAACTCACGTAGACATTTCGAGTCGTAACGACATCGTTACAACGTCATCAAAGTCGTGGCGACATTGCCAACGCGTACGCATGTAACGGTGATTCAACGTTGGAGAACGCCGTCTTCACAACGTCGTAAAAAAACGCTTATTCGACGCCACGTAACGATGACAAAAAGTCGTCACTCTACTTTCTTGAAAATTATCAATCATCTTACGTTGTTAAATCATACTCTATGACTTGTATCAATCATTCGTATAAGAACGTTATATTACAATCTCCGTCTTTCAAGTCCGCTTACGGAGTGATTCGAATCAGATTCCTTTCCATCTTCAGGTGAGCACGCTACCACTGAGCTACTGAAACATGGTGATAAAAACTAGGATTTTATCCTCTTGTGTTGCTCTGTCTTACTATTGGTACCATAAATAATAAACATGTTCAATAGTAATCTCCAAAAAAGAAGTAAAAGATAGGATGTTCTCGGCAAAATAAATTCTTGACGAAAAATGCACCCAAGTAGAGTTCCAACTTCCACTACCAGATGGCAGTGAAAGACGGAACGTTAAAATGTCGTCCTTCGGCATCGAAACAACGTAGTTTATTATCGTCGTCTCGGTGTCACATAACGACGTTTTCTCGACTTCAAATTCTGAGAAAAAGGACGCCGGGACGGCGTCGTTTATTTGACGTCCTTAAAATACGTCGAAAGTCGGCTCTACGTCGGCGATTTCTGCATGGGAATATTAAAGTAGATTTCTAAAAGACTGCATCTTTTGCCATACTAATTCATAAGATTGTGAAAATTTGGTTTTCTAGTTATTTGTAGTAATTGCTCACTTGCATTCTGTGTTTACTTTGAATGCAATGCACTTCTGTCACAATGTTTCGTGGAGCTTAAACTTTTGTTGACGATATTGACTGCCGGGAAGATTGGCAAAGTATTGCACTGGACAACGTAACAAGCAAAGTTTTGAGATGGACAATGTTTTCATCGGTTAATGCTACGTATGTTAATAAATAATCACACAGTTTGGGAATGTTGAACGTAATTGAACAATTGATGATGAATTTTAATGCAGATAAACAGAAACATAAAAATTTGACATTGTTGGAGATTTTCTGTTTCTGCCTTAAAATTGAAAAGGAGGAGGTCAAACGAAAACAGGCCAAGATAATCGCTTTTCTTATCTAAACTTGCTATGTTGTTGGTTATTTAAAAGAAGCATATGCCATTAATTCCTGTTTTATAATCCTGAATAATTTAAAGACGAAACTTGTCGAAGTTTCAGTTAAAAAAATCTTAATACCTTCCATAAAATAGAACTAGTATGATTGATCCTCGACTTTTTGTAGCTTCTTGTCTCAACTCAATAGCAATGGCAAGTAAGAGCGTGTAAAAACTGAAATCGGAAGGTGTTAAACTACAAGACAAATTATATTCTTAATGTAAAAAAAAAAAGAATTAATTTAGATTTTTTCGCGCGAAAAGGTATTTAGATTAACGCAAATTCGCCTTTATGAAATGTATGTTGCGTTTTTAATAATTACGCATAACCATGCAATAACCATGCGCATAACCATTGTAATAACCATGTTTGCAAAATTGAAAAGAGAAAGGTTTTTCCAGGTGGGATTGTCAAAAACTTTAAGATCTTCGACGAAGTTAATTTTATTTATTAACGGTTAATGTTAATAAACTATTGAGTTTTATGAGTGGATCGGGGCTCCTCCCACAGGTTCTCGGGAGGGTTTAAAATTTGCATTCCCTTTTCATCTTTACTGTCTTCTTTGTTTTCATCGTTCGTTTCTGTAATTCGAAAATATAATATTTAAAAATTGTTTTCCTTTTTTTTTTTGTGATATAATGTATTTTTATTCTGTTTTCTTTTCTTTCATCTTTCTATTTAGATGTATGTTGATTTCAGGAGGGTTTTTTAGTGGCCGAGATATTCGACGAGTCCCACACGGGGAAGAGTCACTACGGCTCTTCTCTTTGGTGCGAAACTGCATTTTTCCCTACTTGCATGGGCTCTAATGACCCTCGATGTCGACGAGCCCTAAAGCCCCACCGAAAAAAAAAATTCTATTCGTCTTCTTTTTTTTTCCTTTTAGCTCTTATGGCTACCTTGACTTCAACTTTATCATTTCAAGGTTTCTTTATTTCTCTTTTCTCTGTTTCTGTTTTATTACCTTTGGGCAGCGCCGTTTATCCGTGATTACTCACGTTTCCGTCCCCGCTGATTAGGAGTCAGGCGCAGATCTACTGTTTACGTTATCCTATTGACTTCTTTTCATCTGTTTTGTTTTCTAAGAATTGAAAAACTCTTCTAAGTGTCCTAATTTTGTTGAAAAATTCTGCATGTTCCTCAAAATCTCCCTGTTGTTGAATTATTTTATCCATATTGTTTGTTGGAAATAGCTCCTTTCCTTTTTATCCATTTTTCCCTCGTTCTTTAGCGAACAGTTCACAGGTCCATAAAATGTGTTCCACTGTTTCTCCCTCTCTGCCATAATTACATAAGACTGTATGTTGTTTGCCTATACGTTGTAAGTAGTGCTTGAAATTACCATGTCCGGTTCAAAATTCTACCAAATACTTCCGTTCCTCTTCGTTCCGATACACTTCCCAGGAACTCATCCAGCTTCGAATTCCGATCGAGAGGTGGCTCTCCGTTCTTGCCGCCGCTGCGCTCGTCGCCGCCTCTTCTCCCAGAGACTCCCCGCCGCGCCAGCCAGACGCCGCGCCGTTCCATGGTCGCCCCCGCAGGGCGGCAGCTCTCCCTTGAACTACCCAATTTGCGCCTGCGGCCCATTAGAGGATTCGGTCCATTTGCTGACGTTTCGTCTCTTTCGCTGCTTACGTCGCCATCAATGAGTGCCGCCCGTTAGTCTGTCACCATTGTGTGGCTTTTTAGAGATGTAGGAGGGTTTATATAAAGACTAGTTTTGCACCACGTGGTTCGAATTATCTCCCGTTGCTATTCTAATAGACGGATGAGTTGATGCCTTGAGGTGTTTTGATGTTTTCATCACGTTCCTGCCTTCTTATGTTGTGATGAGCTGATGTGTAACACTCGTGACAATTCTCTTTTGATAATTGACACTGGAGAAAAAGTTGCTACTTTGGCATTACCCGATGGGATTACCAGACCAAGAAGAACGTCATTTCTTCTCTATTTTAAACAATTTTTGGTTACGCGCAATCTTTTCTGACTTGATAAGAAAAAAATTCTTATATTTTTCTTTATCTTCATAACCATGTAACACGTACTTTGTATACGAAGTGAGACAACTGTTTAAATTAACTAGAATTTCTTGAGTGTACTTCAGCTGGCTAACAATGCAAAGGATGCATAAAGGTTTATAATGGTAAGGTTTTGAGTGGGTATATCTCTACCTGCTCACTGAATAAATATGTTCAAATATTCAATAAAATCGTAGCAGTTGAATGGACGAAGTGCACGTACTTATTTCAATAACAGCACGTAGAAGAAATGTTGTTCGATTGGTTATCCTATACTACTAAGCGAGCAATAATTGTATCTATGTACCTATATACCTATGTATTTGTCAAACATTTTCTCGAGAACGGCTCTAACGATTTTAATGAAATTCACGGATTAGATGTATTTTGGGATGAAAATGCGATATAACATGGTCGTTTTTTCTTTGTAGAAAATTTTTTACACGCGTAATACTAGCGTCATTAATAAACCAAATATTTTCTCTCTCAGTCAGTGTCCGATGCTCCATGGATTAATGTACGGGCTTCATACACATAAGATCTGAAGTACGAATCCCCGGCAGGGCAGATGCATTTTTTAATTTCGTTCATATGATAAGTCTATTTTACATTTAACCACTTTTTAACATTTTTACTATTAATAAATAGCTGCTGAGTAACTAAAATGCGAATAAAACTGCTCAGTTTGCTGTTTAACTGCAAGAATTTTTCTTTCAGTTCATTAGTTTCCACCTCCAATGTTCTTTCAATCATTAATAATTTTTTTATTTGTAATAATCAAACAAATAAGTTATATAATAGTTAAGAATCCGAAAACTCAGATTCACCACCAACAACACACCAAGCTGATTTAACCGGCGTTTCTCGTCACTGTTGACTTAAAATTTGTTATTTGATTGAAAAAATGATTCTTTTATAGTAACAATAAAAATGTTAAACACACAGGAAAGTATAATGAAGCAGATCATGTTAACAAAAATAAATGAAAATATAACTTTCTCGACGGGGAATTGAACTCGGACCTCGTAAGTACATATATGATACTTTGATCCCTATACAACGAACAAATTTCGACGAAATTTTATTTTAATGTTAAAAAGGTAATTAAGTTATCGCACTTATATTTTCAAAGCTGAATCTATGAAATAAACAATATTCATTTGAATTTGACACGACTACTTTTGATGTAACGTAGTAACAACACATCACATTGAATGAAAGTTAGCTCTACTAACAAAATACGAACAAGCGAATTCATGTAAAGTAATAATTGGAAAAGAAATAAGAGGATTTTAAGGTTCTTCAAAGTTAAAATGTGTTCTTAGATCTGTTCAATCAAAGAAAATTAAGTAAAGAATTAAAAAGCAAAATTCTACTACTACCTTTTTGAAAACAAAAAAATAAATATCCAAATAATATTTCCTTTCAATCCTCGATGGAAAACAAACACGACTGTAGAGTATTTTAGTTCAACGTTGACCCCAGTTCACCTTCTTTTCCCGGTTGTGTGCGGTAGCGTGCGAAAGTATCATTCTCCTGACACGAGTGAACACCCACGTGTCTACAGCGACAGAGTGTGCACAGAGTCTGCAGAAATGGCTCCCTATTCGAAATGTACTCAATCCAAATTCAAGTTTGTTTCGGATACGTTGATTATTTTGTGTTATAGAATAAACAAAAATCTATCACATATACACCATTATCGTAAAGACCTGAAGAGATCTCGATTTATTTTTCGGACGTTCATTATACTTTCCTTATACCTATGAATAATTGGAAAGTAAAGACCTGAAGAATAAGTGATTACCAGTCAGAGGTAAAAACCTTTTAACTGAAGACTCTTCGCCACTGATCAGTGACGTAGGGACGGCGAATACTTTCTCATGGTAGTCACCATGTAGTCAACACTTATCTCATAAATAAATATGTATGTCTAAAGTAATGTCTAGTATTATAAACAGAGTATATTGTGGGTTACAATGAATACATAATTTTCATTTGTTTACGAATGTGTGAATAAATGAGGAAAGCACAATTTAAGACAAATGGTTATTATTTTCTATACTCTCAGTATATGCTCTACCGCGTAAATACGGAGTGTCAATTCCATAAAATTTCAGAATTACTCCTTAAACCCGGACACACAAAAAACATCTTATATGGTCGACGTAAACTGGGCAGTAACCAAATTAGCAAAATAGATTCGTATGGAATTATCATTCGTTATATTCATGGTTACACATCAGTGTAATTGAGTAAGTAAACCATGGTTTAAATCCCTTCGCGAAAAATAATTTGTCATAGGATCATTTTGTGAGCTATTCGAGCGAAGCTCGGTCACCCAGATATTTTTAGATTAAAAGTACTTTATCTACAATACTAAAATGTGAAAACAATTTAGTCATGTACGACAATTAAACCTCAATTCCCAACAATTTGCAGCAGTTCGTATGCATCGTTTTTTAAAATTTGAAAGCGGCAATACATTGTTGAATTTCAAACCACATACACATTTCTCCCCTTTATGATGTCTACAGCAATTCCACCAAAGAGATGCGGAATACGAATCGTAGGAATTGCAATATGACGGATCTTTGGAGAAGTTGTTTGTACTGGCGTATTTTGTCTGGTTAATTTATATTGAAGTATTTAATACTATTAAGTTAAGAATTTTCCGAAAACTCTTAGAAGTTAGTGCAGAACTACTGGCGTTGAGATTTTATGATGTGAATCCAATCGTTAAATGTTAATTCATGGGGAACCTTTTGTTTCAGGTTGCTCATTTGCATATTCCTGCCGAATTGGGTGAGTAAACACTTATATTACGTGGCTGTCCTCGACGTCTTTTCTTGGAAAGAAATTGATAATTTGCTCTGCTTGGGGTAAGTAAGATCATTGCATTTCTAATTGATACGTAAACTTTCGATATAGGTGGAGAAAGGGTGAAACAATAACTGATTACATAATAAAGGTAAGTCAACTTGTTATCCTACAGTGTTCATTTCCGTGCTTGGTGTATTTCATCATAATGTTTCGTAATGAGTTTGGTATGTTTCATGTGTTTTATTCTTTTACCCGTATTTTTTTTCATGATTTCAAATTTCGGATCATCGACTATAGAAGCAGTTATACACAATGCCCTCATTTATAACAAAGTTGGTTAAACGATGCTCCTCCCCTCAACAATTTTTCCTGGGCTTATTATACCTACCACAAACACATCCAAATCAGAAATATTTGCAGAAATGCTTTACAATAGATTTCAGCCTCCAACGATCCCAATATCTGCCTCCGATCCTCACTCTTCTCCTTATGATTACATTAACATTACTAATAACGAATCATGGAACTATCTTTGACGCTTAAACACTCGAAAAACTGCTGGCCCTGATGGGATCAACAGCACTCAGTTAAATAACTCTTGCTCATGTTCATTCTACTGTTTTCAACTCTTCCATTTTTCTTTCCTACTACCCGCCTTCTTGGAAAATTGCTAGAATAATTCTTCTTCCCAAACCAAACAAAGATTCAAAATTTGCCGAAAACCATAGACCTATCAGTATTTTTTTAGCGTTCAGGAAACTTTTTGAAAAAAATATTATAGTATATAAAATAAATTCCTTTTCGATAACAAAATTAAAAATTTAAACCAATTTGGGTCCCAAAAAAGGTATTTCAATCTCAACACAGGATCTACGTCTAGCGCTTGAAATATCTTCTACTTTCAATTTCAAATGTTAGCTTCCTGCGACATTTTTCGACTTCAGCTTCACATTTGATAAAGTTCACCATGACCTTCGTAAAACGTATTCTACAATTTCTCCTTCTTTCCATAATCTTCCACGTAGTTTCATATTGAATAGACAACCCAATGACTACCCAATACATATTTGCCGACGATGTAGAAATGACTAGAATTAAAAGGACTTAAAAAACTGATTTACAAATATTACAAACGGCTAATGATAACATAATAGACTGAAATAAACAAAATGTCATAACGATAACAATAAATTCAAATACATAATTTTTGCCTGGAAGACCTCACTAAAAGAACAACCAATGACCGTAGACAATACAACAATATCGCGGACGGATAATGTGAAATATCTTGGACTCACTTTAGACATAAGACTGCTTTGGGCCAATCACTAACAAATTTTGGAAAATATAAGAACATTAAAACAAATTGTTTTCTTGCTATTTTTAGAAACACCTTGACACAGATATAAAACTCTTGTACCCGTTGTGCGGCTCTTTATGGTTGCGAGGCCTGGGATCTTGACACTCCAATCAGGAGCATCTCCAAATAGTAGAATACAAAGGCAATGGATACTGACAAATAAGTTACGTTTCATAAGCAATTTAAAACTTGAACAAGGAGCTAATGTTATTCCACTTATGACTATTATTCATCCAACGAAAGACCGACTAAACAAATTTGACCCACCAGACATATTACGTTACAGACAATATGCGCTACGGACACCTTCACAATCAAACGAATACCTACTGACGTCCTTCAACTTCCACTTTTTTATATTCCATAGCAACAGTTATTACGAGATACCCCAAATTTGCCCTGTACACCTGTTGGATTGGGTGATATTTAGTTCCTGTCATTTCTTCTTTTTTGTAATAGTTTACAGAAATTTGTTTCACAGGAGTAATATAATTTCTCTTAGAATTATTTTTGTTAATTTCTTTTTATATTATATCTTTTTCATGTATTTCCGTCCATGTTATTCCGTGTTTGTTGTTTTATGTATTTTCAGATTGTACATTTTCTGTTATACGAAAGAGAAAATAATGTTTGAGAATAAGAGAAAACCACGTAAGGATGCACAATTCTTAAAAATATAAATTTTAAAGAATTATTTTTCTTTAGGTTAATCCTTTCAAAATTTTGCCTGACAATACATCTCAATTATCTTATTTCCCTTCTCTCTTTTTCCTTGAAAGCTATTTTGGCTAATCAAGGAAAATTAACTAATTTGAAAACGTCCCGGATAACACAATCGCTGATTTCTCTTTTTTCTCTGTCTCTTATCTTATAAGTCAATTGTTTGTAAGAGAAAGAGAGTTATTGTAACTGCATGCAAAATTATATTGATTTGTGTTTTTTCGGAAATTATCCGTCAAATCTCAATATCAGAATGTATTTCGTTACTTGCCTCAGAGTTTGCGAAGTAACTGCTGCTTTGTGTTCCTTTTCTTGTGGAATTCTATTATTTTCCAGGTTTCCACTTTACGACGATCCATTTGGTGTTATTACGAGTAATATTGAACTAGTTTTTCTTTAACACACTTCCTTCTCGAGTTTAAGTAAACATCGAAATATTTAATTGTTAAATTAATCTGTGAAAAGATTTCAACGAAATATTTTAAGGACGGGTGGTTAGGATGTAATAATTGACATGGACATTTGGCTGTGAGATCAAAGGTGTGCAGTGATTTCATACTCTTAAACAAATCTTCAAAATTTTGTATTTCATTTGATGTACAGTGCAATAATACCTTGTCTAGTTAAATAAAGGGAAAAGTAAAGTATTCCTGTTTTCGCAGGAAAAAAATCGTTAATAACGAATTGTTTTAAGAGCTTTTGTAATGAATTGTTTAATTAAGTAATGAAGAGCTCTTTCTAAAATAAATCGCTCAAACCGGTCCTTGAATATTAGGACACATAATAGATTAATTCTTTGGAAACGAATTTTCTGTATATTTTTAAAGCCTTTGACGATAATTTGATAAGATGCATTGGGTTCCCATATTCAACTCTTGGAAAACAGCCAGTCTTGGGTAGTTCCGGAAACAGCTCAGAAGGATACGTGGCAACAGCGCTCCCTAAGAAGCGCGTGGAACGGGTTACAGGCATTCAACGTCACGTTAGCTTCCTATCCCTTTCCTTACCAAGCGTGTTTCCACGTCTTCTTTCTCCTTCCTTCTCAGATCGTATTCGCCGCCACCTCCGCTGGAGCGTCCGCTGTTGGGAGTGGATATTTACACAAGTGTTGTTCTAAACCCCAATCACGAGTCAAGGTTGAGTGCAAGGCAGCCAATTGGGAGGCAGACAGGGCCACGCATGGGCGGGCGACGGAGTTATCATGTCTGCCTGCGTTTGAAGATCGCCGCTCGGAAGGCGGGGCGGAATCGCACCACACCGTGTGCTTTGACTCAACTGTGGAAGGTGAAAACGCATCACGGCAGTCTTGAAGCGGACACATATACTCAGAAAATTTCCGATTTTGCTTTTAACTCAGTCGTATAATCATTTCTCTATTTATTTAAGTGACGATGGTCTTGTAGCCTGGTTTGTCGTATTATAATTTTTCCCGCTTAATTTAAGCAACGAAAAAACCTACAAAATCATCAAATTCATGAAAAAAAAAAAGAGTTCTTCGACTGTCACGGAAGGAGAGCAAAAAATTACAGTTGCAAAGAAAACGAAGTTATTCCTGCTACTTTTAAGTATAATAATAATAATACTACTACGGAGGGAGGAATCCAGTGTCGGTTCTTATATGTGAGCTCTGAAGTGAACTTCTCTACTCATTCGCCTTCCAGAGAGAACATTTAAGGTATCCCTTAAGTAAGGACATAAAGACAAGCTATAAGTGCAGGTTGGCGTGTACGTGAGCCGTATGTGGAAAACACTCGCGAGAAAACCGGTAGTTTCTTCGTGTAGCAGATATTTTCGAAAATTTGTGATGAATTCGTTGAGAGTTTGTTCATTTCCATGACGATTTTATTGAAGTGCCAAGGCGTTATATCAAAAATATAGAAAGTATTTTAGAATCAAATACTGGAATGCATGGCAAAAGACGATTCCGTTTCACCGAAGCTACTGTTATTTACGTACATCTTATCGAGCAAAGATCATTCAGATCCAACAAAAGAGGTCTGGCTCTTTCAGGACTAATGAAGTTCCTGATTGTTTTAAAATTTTGTGCTTCACGATTTTTCGAGTTTAAAATTCATTTAGTGAGGTTATGTGACCAAATTTTAGGATTTAGAATTTCCAGTTGCTAAATGGAAATTTATTTCACGTCAGCGAATCCAGTCTACGGAACAATTACATGTGTATCTGAAATTTTGGATGCTCATGTAAATCGATGTGTATTCCCTTCATCAACAGAAGACTTTGAAATAGTTTTACTTAAAAGCGTGGTTCCCTGGTGTGATTGGTGCCATGGATAGACTCACATTCCCATAAGAGGTCGTGGAGTGAACAGGAGGCTTCGGAGCAGGAAGGTGTTTTTCTTCCTCAACGTTGAAATCGATGCCGTACCGAAATAAGAAATAATGAGCATTCTTGTCAGATCGGTACATGATACCACAATTTATGAAAACGGTCATGTTCTTCTGAGGTTGCGAGGTTTGCTTCCACGACATGTTTTCGGTGACATTGGGTACCCTCGGATGAGTTGTCGCCTGTCTCTAACGTTACTAACTAAAGTAAAAGGCGATACAACAAGGGGTAAGATAAGGCAGCAGTTTATTGAGACACTTTACCGTTCAATGGATTTTATTTCTACACAGTCCGGACGCAATTGTGGACTATAGCACGCTCCCGACCTTGGTTTTTCCCTGGTTTCTCATTGGTACCCTGATCCAATTGATGTATTGATTCCTTGTTTGCCTCATAGAGAGTATAGTCGCGTATTGTCCTTCCCTTAAGTATAGTTGTGGCTGTAAATAATTCAGCAATTCACCCAAATAATCCACGAGTTTCCTTAATTCCCAGTTTATTTTAATAATTTATTTATAGTGAATGTTATTTATCAAAATAAAACTAGAGAGATATGTAGAAATCTTCCCTAATCGAGTTGTTTTGATGTCTTAATTACATTCTAAAACAGATTTCATGATAAATTTATTTATTACTACAAATGAGATTCAGCTGTTAATTAAATTAATAGCTAACTGTGCTAGAATCATGCATTTATGCGGAAAGAGTGTGTTGTAACATTGTCTGAGTATTTAGTAAGACATTTCCTCCATATCAGTTGACATTTCAAGTAATTGTAAGTTATATGATGATGATTAAGATGTCATTGATAACACTCAATTTAAATAAATACTAATTGAATGCATAAATAAAATATACAAGAAAATACATTAAATTTTTAATCACCAAATGGTGAATCATTGAGCTGTTTACACAATAAATCTATTTGAAGTGCTATCTTTTCTGTTTGGTATACGTATTCGTTCTTTGCTACCTCTAACTGTTCCTTAAGCGATCTTAATTCTTTGCTCTTCTTTTTACCTCTCTCCCATATCTCTTTCCAACTGGTATTTTACCCTCGTTATGCGCAACTGAAGATGTTTTATATGTATTAGCTTATGAAAATGTCTGTTCTGGGCACATGAAGGCACTGGTATTTGTACATCACTTTCATGGTCAACTATAGCAAAGCGTATTTCTTCCGCTGTAATATTAACACCATTCACAAGTTCTTTCAGCTCATTCTCTACCAATAGAATTATGTCAATACAGTCTTATTATTAGTTCTGTAGCAATTATTAAACTACTTTCTACCATTAAAATTTTTATTTTTCATAATAATGTCAATTACATTGAATACAGTCATATAACCACTACGCCGACCGCGTTCAATCCAACCCGGGAATAATAAGGCGCGGATGAAGAAGAAGAAGACACTCATATAACGCATTCCTGACGTGGTCACTATATCATTTGTTTTCATTTTTTTAGCCACGTCTGTCTGGTCACATACATTGTTATTACAAGGCTCATATATGTTCATTCTGCATGACGTTATTGTCGTCCTTTGTCTTTGAAGATCTTCTTCAACAGTCGGGCTCCTGCCGCAGAAAAACAATTACCAAATCTCTTTCCTCACTCTTAAGTTTCCCTCTTCAGAACATCTCGTATCTCTCCGATGTCCATTATATGTTACGGAAATGTAATACACTTTTTTCCGTTCTCTACATATTCACTTGTAATAATCACTTTACTTTTACCCGGTTTTTGCGTCTCCTGAATAAAGTGCTCTATCTCTGCACCAAATAGTGTACATTCCCACACCAGATGTTCTTCATCATCTATACAGATACACACACCTTCTTCCTTTATACCCATTTTTTAGATGTTCGTTGAGATTTCCATGTATTGTTATGAATTATATAACATACGAGTTTATCCGGAACCATTTCCCTCGTTTCTGTATAAACTTCACATGAGGTATGAATTCGTGGGTCTCTCGTCCTTTAGTACACCTATCCCACCGTGTCTACTCCGCTTGTATTAACAGTTGTTATTCTCTTGCATTATCCCTTTTCAACACATCTCCAATTGCTCCTTCTTGTATTAATAACGGTCGGCACTTCACTATGGTTTTGTATACATCTAGGGGCATTATTACATTCAAAACTTCTAGGGGCTCCGTTGATAGCGTCCGGTATACACCCTCGCAGTAAACACAATCGCTGTTAAACACATTTGCTAACTTTCTTTCCACCATCCTTTGGACAATTCTGTCTTCGCACCGTACAGTACAGCCATATGTCAGTTTCGGGAGTATCGCCTCCTAAAGCGTCACAACGTCTCTGTCCTCAATATTGTATATATGTAAACTGACTATCAGCAACTCATAGTCTTCCAGCTTCTCCTTCTCAATCACATATTCCATGTGTTTGGTTAATAACAACTTATCTTTCACTAACCCTAAAAAACGATGCGTTTGGACTATCTGAATCCTTTTATTATCTACTTGTACAACTTATATGTGGAGTAGTTATAATAACCATCGTGTGATGGCGCTGAAGATTCATATCCCCGCGTGAGCTGACGACGCTTTTCGTTCACACAGAAAAGGTTACACCACTCCATGAGTGTCAGCTCCAGAGTATAGACTTTGTACAGAAATTTTTATGTAAAATTCCTTATACATGCAGGATGAGGTTCGGGTTCGAAGGACCATAAATGTACAGGCAAATTTCAGAAAATGAGGAAGGTAGATGAGGTGTGGTTGAACAATAGATATGCTAACAAAACAGTTTAATAACATGAACCATGAATAAAACAAGAAATAATTAGGTGATACAAATATCGAAATAGAAATGAGGCGCTGCGATAATGTTGAGCGCTATATGACGTCGAGTGCTGAATGATCTTGAGTTGAGGTCGAGGCCGAATGTACGCACAGATTGGCACGTGGCGATTTAACACAGAGCTTATCTCGTGATACACGGCGTACCGTTGCTCACGAGAAGAGCTGTGGCTGGTTGCAAAAAATTCCCCCAGCTGTCTACTTGCAGAAGCTGCTGGGAAAGTCGTCGGCGTGGCGCCGAACATGGGTTACGGTCACGGTATCCTGTATACGGACTGCGGTGAGCGCGGTTAGAATATCTGACCGTAACATTGCGTGGTTGCCAGATGATGGAAGTTATGTGAAGATGATGACTCGTCGGATGACTTGTTGCAAGTGAGCCATGTCCCCATGTCGAGGCTCGCTTCGGAAAAGCGCGCTGTTCACGCGCTGGCGCCAGATGAGAAGGGATGATGACTCGTCGAGTAAATTGCAGTAAGTGAGAGCGGTCGCTCGTCGGAGGCTACCTCCTAGCGGCGAAGGGCTCGCACGCTAGCTCTGGTTCACTGGATCGATCGATCGATAGCGTGACGTCACAGACCGAGAGTGTATCTATCGCCCAAGTTAGTCAACATGACAGGCTATTTAACGTTGTTCTGGCTGGAATAAAGTTCATAGAAACCCAAATCGAGATATGTCGCTCAATATGCACAAAGAGTGTGGAGTCCAACAGATTGTCTAATGGTCAGATATTTGAAAAATGTCTGAACAGTCTTCTTCCTTTTAACTTACTGATCTGAACAGATGCACCTTTCAAAAAATTTGCTTAGTAGGAGGATAAGGATTACGGGAAGATACAATCTGAAAGAAAAACACGCAACACACTTATCTTCGTTGATTTTTGTTGTGGGGCTTTACGGCTCGTCGACATCGAGGTCATTAGAGTCCTAAAATTCTCTACAGGTATGGAAAATGCAGTTACGCACTAAGGAGAACCAACATGACTCTCCCCGCGTGTGGGACTCGCCGAATGACTCAACCATACCCTCTAAAACCCTCCTCAATTACAATATATCAAAACATCACAAAACATCAGAAAAGGAAAATGAAAGATACCCTAGCCCTCGCAACCGAGTATCGTCATGATCGAAAATAACAAGAGGTGACCAAGGAAGGTCAGGAAAGAGAAAGGAAGGAGCGTAGCACAAGTAAGTGGAAGTAATGCCAAACTCACCTCGGTGCCCCGTGTTTGCCAAATACGTACTTACTAGATCTAAGTCCTCTGGGGGGTATCTTGAGATGGAGATACATAGTTATTCGTTAATTGGCATTAAACTCCTGGTGAACTTATTTTAAGTCTAAATGTAACGAATATTTGATAGTTGTCAAGGTTGTTTAATGAGAGAGATTTCCTCTGTGGTGAAAAATGACATTAAAATTTTTTCTGTATTTGAGTTTCTTGTGAACGATTATGAAATATTTATTTCCTGTGTTATTTCTAGATGTATTCTATGTTTTGGAGGAAATTTTCCAGATATTAAATATGTAAAATGTTTGATTCAGTTTATCAAATCAATATAAGAACAATCTTAGTTTCTTTGCACGACTCGAATAGCGACGTACACCATATTTATTCGTATTTCCAAGATAATTTGTTTATAAACAATTCTTATTTCCAGGAGCAATAATGTTTTTTTATCATTATAATATACTATTATTGCATAATTTT
>NNCF01127239.1:542269-558016 GCA_002313205.1 Laupala kohalensis | reverse complement strand
ATACAGAGTGTATCCATGATGTTACAAACTTTCAGGGATGATGGAGAAGGGCAAATGGATAAATATGAGATAAGGAACCATATTCCGGAAACGATCGATTCAAAAGTTAAAACCCACCGACCTCAGTCGGGTTTGAATCCGTCAACTTGAGATTAGTAGACCAACGCCGTATCCACTACACTACTGCGGACGGCAGTCAAAAGTTAAAACGAAAATCGGTCTGATACCTCCGACAGTGGAATACATGTGGTAAGATTGTGGGGTAGAAATTCTCGACGAGCTTAAGAGGCTGGGATAATAACTCAACTACTCCAATGCAGATGACGTACTGTGTACTGACTTGATCGGTGTACGATGTCTGTACTGTATGTTTCAGTCTTTGTTTACGAGTTGAAGTACGTTGGTCAACCCTATCCAAGTAAAGTTGTACCCGGTTACGGAACTTGCAGATATGGTTTTCGTATGGGCAAGGAAATGGATGCTGCAGAGAAGCCGAGAGGGGCCGCTACAGGGCCAAATATTTACGTAGGAGACTTCCGGCTCACACTATGTTTCCACTACTGTTACAACGATTAACGGAAACAGGAAAATAGTTAACACAGTACAACGACAAAGTAGGACGATGAACTACACTGACTCCAGTCTTAGACGATGCAGCGCTTGCTCGCGTGGTTGTGGCGCCTGCAATCAGCACTCGATTAGTTGCACGTGAAATGAATGTTTCGCACAGTACTGTGTGGCGAGTATTGTGTGAAACGCAGCTACACCGCTACCATCCATAGAAAGTGCATGCTTTGAGTTCTGGTGACTTCGCACCTCATGTTGTGTTGAGCCAATGAGTCTTGCAGCGTCTTGCAGTCGATCCTCACTTCCCTGCGTATGTACTTTTCTCAGATGAAGCCTGCCTTACCAGAGACGGAATGCTAAATAATCACAATAGTCGTGTTTGGGCCGATGAGAATCCCCACGCTACAGTTGTGAAGAGCCATCAGCACAAATTTTCAGTGAACGTGTGGGCAGGCGTAGTCAATGATTACGTACTATGCCCGTTACGTTTTCCTCCCCGCCTAAATGCAGCAGTGTACACAGTGATCAGATATGTACTGCCCAGGTTCCTGGAACACATCCCACTTGTCGTTCGTCAACGTATGTGGTTCGAACATGATGGAGCCCCTCCTCACTTTGGAATGAGGGTTCGTGAGCACCTGGTTCAGACATTCCCTGCAAAGTGGATAGGAAGAGGAGGTCCTGCTTCGTTGCCAGCTCGTTCACCTAATCTCACCCCACCTGATTTCATGTGGGGCCATGAGAAGTGTCTTGTGTTTGACACGCCTGTTGAGACTGGAGAGGATCTCATGGCAAGAAGTCTCGTTGCCTGCGACGAGATATTCGAAAGGGTACGACAGAACTTTGTGCGACGAAGCCTTGCCTGCATTGACGCAGGGGACGCCATTTTGAACATTTGTTGTAAATGTAGCAGCTTGTAAAACTTGTGTAGGTAAACGGCATTAAATGAATAGAATATTGCTTATAACATTTGACTCGATTGTTTTCGAAATATGGTTCCTTATCTCAATTGATCCATTTGCCCTCCTCCATCATCCCTGAACGTTTGACACATCGCGGATACATCCTGCATATAAGCATAACCCTTGACATATTTACACGCGAATTTTAATTATTTAATTCATAATAAAAAGTTATATAACTTTCTGTATAAGTCCTAGCTCTTCCATCGTCGATTTCTTTTGGATTTTAGCAATCGGCATTGTGAGTACTAAATTGAATGTTAAACCACAGAGATATTATACCCGATATTTAGAAGAATTGCTTGAATAATGACCTAAAAAATTGCGGTTTTCGATATCAATTTTAAAGAATTCACGTTGTGTCCAGTTATATTATTGTTATAAAATGAAACCTTAAATGTGGGCGTATGAATGATACACAGACACAACTACAACAAAAGATAAGAATGGCTCACATATGTCAGGGTTTCTATTGAAGTTTCGAAAAGTTTGAGAAGTCAAGATCAATTTAGATTCGCAAAGTAAACATACAATTCGAGGGTCGTCGTTAAAGGTATAAGAAACAATGAAAAAAAAAGATAAATGAAAGTATCGTTTTTCTAATATATTCGCTTTTAAGTTTTCTGCATTTTTAACAAATTCTGGGAATATATATTTTTTCCACTAAGAAGGCATCTCTGAAATAGTTTTTGGGAACTAGAACAGCTTCTGCGTTTGATAAAAAAAAAACGCTGTCATACTGTTTGACTTTCGAGAAGGAAGAATTCGTGATATGGTTAGTCTGTGAGACGGCCAATTAGTTTGTAATTCCGTGTTTTCCCACTAAACATTCCTCTCCTCATTCTTCTTGCTAAGTTTGTCTCGTACGTATGAATGCAAGTTTCGTAGATAGGTTATATTTGGATTTTGCAAATCTCGGACCGATATTCGGCGTATTCCCTTGCTTCAATTTTCACGAGCCAATTTTTGAGTATTAATCAAATTGTGCGGAATTCATAAGGAAAAGATCTTTTTCACATATACATGGTAATGTTTGTGGAAGGATCAAGTCGAGCAAAACTTGAAACAGATTGTAGCAATGCGTTACAAATATGTATTAATATTAGTACAGAATACCATCTTGCAATATCAGAACGAGTATAATTGTTTTTGGCATGGAACAAGAGAAAAGGAGGTATCCAATAAAAAATAAGAAATTGGATGGTTACCATAAAGAGAAGAGAGAACTGAAGTATTTAGGTGTTATTACAGACGAGAAATTGCAGTTTTGAAACCACTTAGTGTATGTAGAAAGAATTAATTGTCAACTTTAAAGTTATTTGTCCTTAATTTTTAAAACTTATTCAATGGTTTAACTAAAAGGGGTTAAATCCCCTCAAACCCCTCATTTGGGGACTGCAACCGTGCCAAGCCGCCTCGGGCAATAAGGCAATTGCTAAATTAAAATGTTTCAACGCGTATGCGAAGTGCATCTCGTGACCCTTAATCTAAAAGCAGTAAATACTTTTTTGATGCAACGTATAATTTATTGCAATAGAAATATACGTATAAATACCTAATTTTGTTTTTTCTCTCATGAATAATTTTCAAATGAAAAAATGTATTCCTCAGATCTCTCTCGCATAAACATTCTAAAATATTTTTCTCTGAATAATTAGCATATTAATACCAACGTTACCAATTATATTTTTGTAAAATAACTTATATCCAGCACTCGTATTTACCCAAACGTAGGAGGAACTGATGAATTACCGACAAATAAAATACCTTTCATTTTCTCGCATTAATCGTACACAACTTGATTGTACACACCGATAATGAATTTCGTGTAAAATTTGGGGTCGTGAGTAACATTCACTCCATACTATTTGAAAATTCTGTAGTATTAAAATTCACAGTAAAATAACTAAGCGTACCACTTGTTAGTAAACTGTTTTCTTTGAAACAAAAAAAAAAGGTCCTTTGTTGGACATATTGTAAGAAATTCTGAAATTGTGAATTATAGTAAAAAAATCAATAAATACGTTTAATTATAAAATGAAGCATCGCTGTAAGATAAAAATAGAACTTAACTTTTCTTAGCCTTGTTAAAAATAATTGTTTTTTGCCTAAAATGTAAGAATTTAAGAACGTAAGCACACTTGTGAAATGAATCAATGAATCGATACATATTCCCACTGCCAACTGCAAACACGAATTGTGATTTGACCATGACTCATCGAAAGAAAACAACTGTACAATTTAGAATAATTTTTTTTCACATTTAAAGATAGTGAAACTAGTTTCTATCTTATCTCAATACTACAAAAAAATTCAAAGTGAGTAATATCAAACATGTCTAGGAAAATGATACATTCCTATAAGTATCTCACGTATTCAAAAATCCAGATTGTCAATGTAAATAATAAGCATCTTTGATTAGCACAGGTATGTAATTGTATTTTATTATCATTGCAATAACCTGAGGTAACCATTGCTGAGGAACTCTCATCGCATTTCGAAAGAATCTTCTACTCCTCCAGTTTTTCTCCACCATTTCTCCAAAAAGGAAAAGGAGCTCGCGCGGAAACGTGTTACTTGGATTTTTCCAGTTGCAGATGAGAGGAATATAACATTCCTTTCTCAATGAAGGAGCTAACTCCTGTCCTTTTTGTATTCGAAAGATACAGTCCCTGGTCCTGATCAAATACATAACTCTATGCTAAAACATCTTCCCGAAATAGGCATGAAATTCATTCTGAACTTATTTAACCGTATTTGGAATGAGCATACCTTCTCTGTTCAATGTCGTAAAGCCATAATTATTCCACTTCTGAAGATCGTTTTAATTCGTCGCACTTTCGATCGATTTCTCTTACAAACTGCTTTTGCAAATTGTTAGAATGTATTATCAATCGTCGCCTAGTTTGGTATCTGGAATCGCGAAACGTTCTTACCAATATCCAATGTGGTTTCAGAAAACAGCGGTCAACGCTAGATCACCTTGTCGCGTTGTCTTCCAGCATCTTATCAGCGTTTGTATACAAAGAGAACACCTTGTGGCCCTCTTCTTTGACTTGGAAAAGGCATATGACACCACCTGGAGGTACGAAATTCTACACACATTGCGCTCGTGGGGATTCCAAGAGGCTTTTTATCTCAACAGTCTTTGACATAGCCATAAATAGTATTGAGTCCTTGCGTCTCTCTTCGTTGACGACTTCATCAACTATTCGTACAGCAGCATCTGACATCTGGAGGCAATTCCAATTGGTTTTAAACCGTTTACACGAATGCAGCTTGTCTACCGGCTTAAGCTTTTCTGTGTCCTAGTCATGCAGTATGCATCTCTGCAGGATCTTCCAAGCTGATAATGATCCCTATATTTCTCATGGTGACCAACGTCTTCGTTTCGTTGACTCCGCAAAGTTTCACGTTCGACCGCACACTGACTTGGCGCAATCACATACGCAAATCCCAATCCCTTTGTAACTCATTCCTGAACCTCCTTCGCTGTCTAAGCGAATCATCATGGGGTGCAGACCGCACTTGCATTCTTCGCCTGTATAGAAGTCTTGTTCGGTCAATATTAGATTATGACGGTATTGTAGATGCCTCCGCGTCACTATCACCCATTTTATATTTTATTCTGTTTTCTTTTCTTTTCTTTCATCTTTCTATTTGGATGTTTGATGATTTCAGGAGGGTTTTTTAGTGGGTATGGTCGAGATATTCGGCGAGTCCCACACACGGGGAAGAGTCACTGCGGCTCTTCTCTATGGTGCGAAACTGCATTTTTCCCTACTTGCATGGGCTCTAATGACCTTGGATGTTGACGAGCCCTAAAGCCCCACCAAAAAAAAAACACTATCACCCCACTCGTCAGCACATCCACTCTCACAAATTTTATTCATCTTACACTGCAAAACATTCGTTACCCCGTCCCCCGCGGGTGTTCGCTTTAAAAATCTGTCGGAGGAAAATTAAACCCCCCAGGGGGCTTACATCTAGTAAGTACGTGTTTGGCGAACACGGGGCCNCTTTAAAAATCTGTCGGAGGAAAATTAAAGCCTCAAAGCGAGCCGTAAAAAACGAATAAAAAAAGTAAATTGCAAAAACTCATACGATACATAAATGAATAAAAGCTATATTAACGAATAAAACTTCACGACGATTACGTTTGACAACTTATCGTTGTTACTCTTCAGAATTCGTTCCATGTATGTTCACAAAGAATAATTTTTGTCATTTTAGTTGCACAAAGACACAAAATAACTAAAGAAATATGGTGTTTATTATAAACTGATTGTAAAATACTTCAATACGTCTTTCAACACACACAATACTTCAACACGTCCACAAAACTTTAAGGAACATACACTATTCACGATATTTCCCAATACGATTGCGTTGATGTTCGCCGCCATACAACAATATTTTTGTAATCGAGGTGGCTTTGTCTTAGCTATATGGCACATCCTCAAGCTCATATTCGCTTGCTTGACGTAATATTAATTTCCCGAATAATGTACTTTAAAATTAAAATTCTTGAAATTTTGAATTTTGTCATTCACTTTTATTATAGCTATGAGTAAAACCAAATTTCATATTTCTAGGACTATTTGAATTATCAATGAATTTTGAACTATAAATAAGGCTGTTTCACGGAGGGCTAGTATTACTTGGAATACAACGTGTAACATTATTTCCCGGCATTGCATTAATAGATGGTGCAGTACGGTTCAAAATACAGTATGTTATGTACTGTAACTTCATTTGCTCATCAAGCAAAAAAATCTAATTATCTTTTCATACCTAACATTGGAAAGATTTTTACTTCCTGAAAAGCGCAAAACGATATAACGTTTTTTGCATTCTGGTTGTTTACTTGCTACGTAGTTTATGACATTCTAGAAACAATATGACATAGTGAAATTATTTGTTTTTCCGTTCTATTGAAGATATATATTCTAGTACATAAATAATAAGCCATATAGCTGTTTCTTTCCTTATCGTAATAGTAATACACTTCTTGTTTTATCGCGCCTGGGATGGATTACCCGGTCTGATTGTCATTTGGACAAGGCAAAAGTAATGTACCTTGACATAACCGCTAAGTACGGCAGTTAATCAGCGAAGTGCAAAATATAATGTTAAATCCTTCATAATTTAAGAATTAGATACATAGCATGGTTATTATTTTCACACCAGGCAATTATTATTTTTATGACAGTCTCCAAGGAGTCACATTTGAATGATTTACTATATTTTTTTAAATTCTTTGGCCATACCTGGTGATCAATACAATACTAGCGCCAGATTGAGACGTTTCGTGAAAAATGAAAACTTTTTGTAAAAAATTCGCAGTCAGTAATTAGCAAAGGGTGTATTCAATTAAATTACTCATCAGGGGATGGGTATCTTCAAGAGCCCTGTAATAAAATCAACCGCAGACAGACTCGGAGCCAGCCTCAGTTCTCGGCGAAGGAAAAACCCGCGAAGGATTTGACTAATTGGTGCCATGTGCGACGTGACAGTCGGAGCAGCATGACGCGGCGTCTGTGAGTGTGTGTGTGTGTGTGAGCGTATTGGGTGGGAGGATGCTTCGGCGACTAGGCGCCTCTCCGCTCAGTCGCTCATGGTTACTCTGGTTTTCCATGACTCATGGGACGTAGTACAGCCCACAATTAGTTTGACGGACGAGGAAAGGAAGTCAATATTTCAGTTGTAATGTTATCATGATAACTTTTTCGATATTGATGGAGAATTTCACCAGCATTAATAGCAAAATTAATTGATTGAGAACAATAGTCATTGGTTTGGCATAGATGTAAATAACGGAAAGCAAATTTGCCTTGAAAATAAATTTGTCCCCTTGAAAATCTTGTATTTATTTCTTATTTAATATTTGGGGTATTTGGTAACATGACAAAGTATATTTTGTGTGCCTTTTTTTAGTGTAATTGAATCCTAAATAAACGAAGTAACTTTTTAAACGAAAATGTAACCCACTTTTTGCAAGATTTTGTTGGACTCAAGTTATTTTGTAGAAAACATCTACGAGAAGTACGATTTCGAGCTCAAAGAAAGTAGAGAAGAAAGTACATTGAAAACGATAAATTTAAAGGACTTCAAAGGATTAAAAATATAAATCATGGGTGTTTAAACATAGTATATTATCTTATTGGAATAACTTTTAAGGGACCATTTTCTGCCATTTCTTTCTTTGCACCAAAACTAGAAGGTAAAATATGTTATTTTTCTAGAACAGCATGATCAATGAACGTGATGAATACGTACCCTGCTTCTTTGAATTACGGGTCTTGATTGTCTCTGTCTGAAAAAAATAATACTTCTGTTGTTGGTAAGGGAAAATGATCCAACAAAATGTGGGATACTTTTGTATGTATATTACTTTATATTAGTGAAAAACATTATTACTAGAAGTACCTATTACACTAATAAAAATGCTTAATAAAAAGGGAATGCACTTCTCCATTAAACAATCAGCAGAGTATACGTTAATATTATTTATGTATATAAAAACTGCTAAACAACTTAAAAAAGNATAAAAAGGGAATGCACTTCTCCATTAAACAATCAGCAGAGTATACGTTAATATTATTTATGTATATAAAAACTGTTAAACAACTTAAAAAAGATGAACGGAATCCTACATATTGCACATCAAATAATGTATTTTCCTTCGGTATTTTAGCATACTTTTACATTTAGATCTCAATAATAAGGTAGACCAATATCTTTTGAACACACGTGAAACTCCCCAACATGAGTTTGAACCTCCGACCCTCCCTTCTAACATGATTTCCGCTTCACGTATGACGGCATCGTTGACGCTTTTAACCAATTGGTCGCTGCATCACCAACTTCCACTAAGTCATTGCGAAGGCTGTCACAAGACTTCTTCCTGCGACTAAAAGGATTCTGAGTCCATCCAAGCACGTGAAATTAATTTCGTTCAGGTTTATCTCAGGCGCCTCACAAATTTGTCAAACTGTCGAATTATGTCCAACAATAACCATAAGACACGATTGGTATCACATTCAGTTCTCGTGTAGTAAAACGTCTTAATGATAACAAGTTTATGTGTTAACTGGAAAAATATAATTTTATTTTTCGAAAAACTTGCATAAGTTGTTCTGCAAAAATAAAATGTGGTAACCTACATTAAGAAGTAATAAAGATAAGAAAAAATACATTTAATATTTGAAAGTTTTTATGTATTTTGAGTGTTCATATTTTATATTTGATCTTTTTACCACCATTTTCCCTTTTTCATTATTTCATACAAACTATGGTATTCAATGCAGTTACTTTTTGCTACATTAATCCCTATAAATAAAGTCTTAATTCGAAAATATTATTTACTTTTCTCTGTTCTAATTGTTTTGAGATTTAAATTAGAACTCGTTTGAAATAAGAAGTCCTACAGACAAGTGTATTATTCTTTATGGATCATACACCTGACCAATTAATGTTTATTAAAATGTTTCGTGGTTTATTATATTCTGTCCAGAATTTCGTTGAGGACAGAAAATCCTTACTGAGAAAGAGAAATTTCATAGCATTTAGGACATTCGTCATTTCTTAAATCCTGAAAAGTGTTTCGAAGAATAAAATAACAGTTGAAATAAAAAACTAAAAGTTAAAAAATAAATAAATTGGACCACAAAAAGATGTAAACTAAGTACCTATAGAAAAGGTTCAAACCTCGATTAATACGGTGAAAATATGTGTTAAATAATTTAAAAAACATGAAAAAGCATACAAACATTTTGTTTTTAATTATAAATAAAAATCCTGATTTTGTAAAAAAGGCCTTATATTAAAAAATATGAGTAGTCGGAGGCCACCACCGTCGTTAAACTTATATGGATTGACTTGCCGCCGAGTAATCATATATGTTGAATACAAGACCCTGTTTTAGTATCAATCAGTATTTTGACTTTCATAATATCGTTTTTACGCTTTTTTCATGTTTTTAAATGATTTCACGCATATTTTTACCTTTCAATAAGGGTTGTAACCTTGTCATATGTACTTGTTTACATCGTTTTGTTGACCAATTTTAGTTTCTCTTAGTAGGGTTTTAGATTATTATTTAAACTTTTGTTTTATTTATTTGTTTTAGTTCTTTGCAACAGTATTTGATTGGTAAAGTCAAATGATTTTTCCGTTAGGGTTCTTTGTTATTTATGTTCTCCGGAGAATTTGGTATTTGTTACCTCAATACGAATCTCGGGGAACTCATTTTTCGCCCATTTTTCCTAGTAACGTGTGCACGGTAACTGCCCAACACAGTACGTGAGGCAACATTTGCCTAAAAAAGTTTACAGCAGCCTCTTAATCCATCATATTCTACTGAAGATGGTTCAGTTCTGTGCACTCTTCAGCATTGTCATGTCTAATAGTGGAGTTGTCAAATTTTACGTTCTCAGCAGAAAGCAGGTTCGAAATGTTCGTACGACGTAGTGCTGGTCACTCAATTTTCTTTATTGTTCCAATGGCACCTTTTACCAGACCACAGCTAACATTTAAAGTTTTTCGAAGAATTACTTTTGACCCAATGCTAATCGTTAATATACTGACTAAGCCCCTCTTTTTTATTGAAGTCGCTCTAGACATATTGTGTTTGAGGTACACGACCGTGTGTCTTCGTTCCAACTGACGTGTCAACACTTTGGAGTACATATACTTTCTCCAGATCTTCTGTCCTTATGCCATTGCAGTAATTCACTTATCATTTTGTTTAATATATATGTGGATTATATCGTCGAGTTATTCGTGTTAGTTATGCGGTGGATATCCAACACAGTCTATTTTGACAGTACTGACTCGAATTATTTAAAATATTATTTAAAATATGTGCTAAGAAATATATTTTCTTAGCACATATATTGACCTAATTAACTATTCTCCACCCCCAGGGGACTTACATCTAGTAAGTACGTGTTTGGCGAACACGGGGCCCCGAGCTGAGTCTGGCATTACTTCCACTTACTTGTGCCATGCTCCTTCCTTTCTCTTTTCTGACCTCCCTTGGTCACCTCTTGTTCTTTTCGATCCCGACGCTATTAGGGCTAGGGTATCTTTCTTTTTCCTCTTTCCTCTTCTTTTTTAAATAATGTTTTTAGTAAAAGTCATGAGATATGTTGGAATTTGTGTTTTGAGTTGTAATGCAGGAGGGTTTTTAGTGGGTATGGCTGAGTCTTTCGGCGAGTCCCACACGCGGGGAGAGTCATGTTGGCTCTCCCTAGTGCGTAACTGCATTTTCCCTACCTGTACAAGTTTTAAGGGCTCTAATGACCTCGCTGTTGACGAGCCCTAAAGCCCCACAAAAAAAACAAAAAACTATTCTCCATAAGTGCGGTTCCGAACTGATTGTATCTGGCTTTTAAAGCAATATGAACTGCGGGCTACATTTGCACCCGGGAGTTGCTGCATGAATTCACCAAAGAAAAATACATTTACGCCTCCAAAAAGTTCTGTACTTCGTTTTAATTTCTGGAGTCTCATGTGAGTATTCCTTATCGTCATATATGGGGCCATAGAAATATCATCTATAATCAGCCATTGAATATGTCTACATTTTACGCGTTCCATTTGAAATCTGTTACCAGATAGTTGACGCTAAGTGACTGACCTTTTTTTCTATCGGTAATGCAAACATGGAATGTAGTGCAGATCCACCAACGTTGAACAGCTTCACCGGTTTGTGCATAATACTATGGTGATTAGCGGAAAGCCTCTGAATGTTNCAAAAAAAAAAAAAAAGTTCTACAACAAGTATTAAGGTATATCTTTCTCCAGAACCAGCACCTTCTGTGAATGTAAATGTAGTCAATTTTGGTCCTCAACATTTATAAGCTTTTTGACTTATTGTAGAAAACTGTAAGTCAATTTTTATCCAAATAACTTACTGCTTTTAAAAAGTTGAAAAAGTTAAATTAGTATATTGTAGTTCTTAACAGGCCATATCTAAATCATCTACAGGAACGTTTGTTTTAGGATCCCAGTTGAAGTGTTGATCAGCTTTGTCAGTTGCTTTAGTAGTTTCTGCACAAATTTCAGCTGCGTTTTCAGCCGTAACTCGCCGCAGAACATCTTGAATCTCTTCTTCCCAATGATAGCATAAATGCATTCACATCCTTTTTGCAGAGGTCGTAGTCGCGATCGTTTAGCAAGTAATGCATCTTTGGAGGTATCATATCCTTGGAACTGTTCATCTTCAGAACGATGACAATGCGTTACTAACTTGCGATAATAATGGGATTCTGGACCAGATATAACCGTATAATATCTTGTTCACAAAACTGCTGATTTCTTGCTATTCTTCATGCGACCCATTCCATTAAGCAACGAAACTTTCGAGATTTACTTCTTTCACTTCGACTGTTGAGTGGCATGCTCATCACTATCTTCGCCATCAATAAATGCCGCGGAAGATGTTAGTTCGTAAGTTATTTCACAATATCCTAGATTTATGTCATCCAAATTGAATGGCCGATTTTCAAATAGTTTAAATATATTTTTATCAGGTACAGGGCAGTTTGTATCAAACCTTAACATTCTGTACTTCAAATCAGATTTGCAAGTATTTAAAACACACATTTTCTTTAACTGTCTGAGTTTGAGGTGACGTCGGAATGCACTTTCAGAGGCCGATATTTGGTGATGACTTAAAAGAGCGTTTTGAACAGCAAAAACATGTTGGCTGAAGTTACCACCTCTGTCGAGCGTTTGTAAAAGCTTCTTCAATTGCTCTTTGAATTTGTACCGTTCTTCCTTTGCGATACATTTAGCTATAAAAATGGCTATATAAAAAGCAACTCTGATAGCTGAGACGACTGGTTGCACATCAATATTAGCACAACATAATTCAAGTAACAGCAGGCAATAATTATTAATCATAGTTTCATTCTCATTTTGCTGAAGTTCATAAAATCTACCCGTACTTTGCAAAGCTTGCTGTTCGAGGTAAAATACTGTCATTGATTTTCCTGAAAGTAGATGCGAAGAATTCAAGGTTCGTTGATATTAGATATTTTGCGTAAAATGTTTTTTCATACAAGAAACTGCTAGAAAATATCTACTTCATGTGTAATGGTTTCAGACATGCCTTCTAATCGACTAAAATTGCACATAAACAATTATTTAATGTATAAATTGATAAAAATTAAAAAATGTTATTTGCGTGAAAAAAATATTAGAACGCTCTTTGGCGAATTCGTGTAGAAGGATGCATTGTGGCATAGGTTAAATCAATTGACTTTAATTATACGCAAATTAAAAAGAACAGTAAATAATATTTTAGTCAGCTTTTAAATTCACTCTTTAACATCATTATAATTTAACGTTTCTACTTACATTTGTCGGAACGACTGGGACATTCGCTAAGTCTTCTTCCGGACGCTGAAAGACTTTTTAAGAGCATTGATGATTCACCTCAAAACACCAAACTATGATTATTATATTTTGATATTTTCGGTTAACAAAATTAAAAGTATAAGAAAGAAGAATAAACTTAATTAAAAATATTTTTGCTCGAACCATAGTCATTCGCTAATTCCGTGTTGACCTTCCGATCACCGAAAGGTTTTTTTTATGAGTATTGATAATTCAACTCTCTCAACAAATAAATATATGATTGTTTTGTTTTGATTTTTCGGTTCATGAAATAAAAGGAATAAGAAATAAGAATGAAGTTAATTAGGTTAGAAGTATTGAGTTATTCATGATTAATGTGTTCCGTAATCCGATGATGACTCACCCTGAAACTTACGGTATAAATAGTTCTCCATGTGATCCGGAAAATGAGATAACTGCTTCAGGCTCCGGTCATTAGCGTATATTAATAACAATGTATTAATATTCAACACCTGTGGCATTAGTAATGGTGGAAGCGACGGCGTGCACTAGTCCATTGCGTCCCGGTGGGCCGTGAGGCATCGCGCTCCCAGCCATTACCACGGAACGAATTGTGTTCCTCGCTGCCCACGAGCAATTTTGACCCACATTTTCGTAGGAAATTAGAATATCCCCGACTCATTTTTAACGAATTTCATGTTCATTTATCTCGCGAGACGTAGCCGCAGCGTCTTTGTTGGCAATGATTCTGGGACGTGGCGACGAGCTTTCGATGTCCGCGGAGGCTTGTCAACGTCTGACGCGCCGGGCGCTTGTTTAGATGTAGCAGGTGTAGCGAATTCTCCGCTTCGGATACTGACGATGAAAGGTGAAGTAGGGATGCTGATGAGGGATGGAGACGACGTCGCTGAAGCTGCTCGTCAGTGCGAGGTGACGCGCCTGGACCATTTCGTTGCCGTCATGCCTCTCTCGCTCTGGCTGCCGCACCTGCAGGTGTCCGTCTGTGGTTTTCGTCCGTAGAACACTGAAGATCTATCTGCGTTTTCGAAATTATTTGTCACACATGTCATCAACTCTCTGATGCAAGTTAAGGAGTTCTTGTTAATTTTGACCCGTTGAGCATCTATCGATGCAGTACTGATACAATTTACAAATGAAGAATTTATAAATCTATCTTTGTTCTTCGAGTAACGAATTGAATAAACAGAAAAATATATTAGATAAATCCTAGAACATTCTCTGTTTCTTTTCCTGTAGTAAACAAAATATATGTTGTTATTTATTTTATCTATATAATTTTCCTGTTACTCATTTTGTAACATTATGCTGACACCTGCGAAACATTTTAGAAAGAATATTTTCCTTGCTTCCGTAATAAGAAAAAGTTTCGGAGTTGCGTTAAGTAATTATGGCTTCGTGTTTCCCTGCAAACGATGGGTAATAGTGTATAGTACTTTAGGAATATGTTTTCATTTCTTACGATAGTTATCTTACTTTGTGTTATTTCATCTCACCCAAACATTTTTCGTTTTATAAATTTAAAAGCACAGGACAGGAAGAAATACTTACTCAATTAATTAACTAATTTTGTTAATTTAACTAATTTAACTTAGTTTCCATGTGGCCTTAAACAATTAGAATGAGAACAAAAGTACAAACTATTTAAACGTTCAATTAATCACTTCGAGGAAAGTTAGGTCCTGTTCAAAAAAACTGTGTTAAAAATGTGCGTCAAATTTTGATATTGAATTATGTGACTCTTTCATCCATTTCGCAAGAAATTGTCGTAATAAATGTATTTCTGAATTAATTATAATGAGTAGACATTATGCGTAGAATGTTCTGTAATTGACGTCTCGTAATTAAATTCTTTGCTTTGCGAGTTTTTTGTTGTGTATCTAACAAGCATATCGCAAACGTTTACGAAACCACTGTGTACCATAATAGACGTGTTCTTGAAAGCCAAGCTCCTCCTCTTCGTGCAAACTTCTTTCTGGTAACTGCTTTGGTAGTTCTTTCGATCATAATCTCTAATGGTGGCAGCGATCCTCCAACGAGAGCTTACGATCACCACAGGACGTTTAAGCACTGCATGGTGGATGGTTACTCCGAGTCTGTGGGAGTGGACCACCGCAACGCGTCCAATTTTTCACGCGTGGCCGAACACAGATGTTTGTTTCGACAGCGGAAATTGGACTCTCGTTCCACGTGATATGCCGATCATGACTGGGCCACCACATAGCAAATAACGAACTCTAACAATCGTTTATAATGGCATACTTGAAATCCAAACTTCTTACGATGGAATGGAGCTCCTTAAATTATTATACATGTATCGTCAAGGAATGTGCGAGTGATTACTGCCAGCTGCTAAGAAAAGCGGGTAATGATTTTGTGGTCTGCGTCCAAGCTATCTATATGACGATACGATGTTCTAGATAAAACAATTACATGGAAATTGCATATCTCATGACTTATTGCCGCATCGCTATTTACTGACTAAGGTAGCTCAATTTTGAGGGCGGTAAAACAGGAGAACGACCAATGAATTAAAAAGAGAACATAACCCTTTAAATTTATATTAGTAAAACTGCTACGCGATTTTACGAACAAGTCATGTAAGCTCATAAAAATGAAGTATATCGTTTTCTTGAAAGAAACATGTGTTACACAAAAGAAAAGCAACACTCAAAGAAAAAAAATCTGCTTGTTTTGGAACATTAAGCAAAGCAATGTTTGAAATGAAGCAAAGCTTCTTGAAATGGAAATTAACGTGAATAGATAACGGACACTGAAATGTTCTCTAGAAGTAATGTGAGGAGTTACCAGATCTCTTACGTGACATTATCAT
>NNCF01127239.1:504833-528625 GCA_002313205.1 Laupala kohalensis | reverse complement strand
AGGGTTTTTAGTGGGTATGGCTGAGTCTTTCGGCGAGTCCCACACGCGGGGAGAGTCATGTTGGCTCTCCCTAGTGCGAAACTGCATTTTCCCTACCTGTACAAGTTTTAAGGGCTCTAATGATCTCGCTGTTGACGAGCCCTAAAGCCCCACAAAAAAAATGTTCCAGGACACGTGAGTATTATAAGTAACGAAGAAGCTGATGAGGCATCGATGCTGTGAACACAGAAGTTTGACCTGGACATTTCAACCGTTCTCACCTCAGTTTCCAAGCTTGCTACAAGATCATCTCTTTTATAGCTTGTTATAAGATCGTTTCTTCCATAGTGTAAGATTCGATTAATTCTCGATTATTAATCAATATAAAAAAGTTATAAAACATCCGAATGTTCGTGAAGAAGCGGAAGAGTATCGCAACAGTTTAGGCGAGGTTGTGATGGGGTGGGGAAGGTTCCTAGCCGTTTGAGTCGGCGCAGGGCTTCCTTGTTCCAAGGAAAAATCATAAAAACGTAGAGAAGAGAAAGTGCCGGTGTACTACGCACTTTTTTTGCTAAAAGCAGTTGGGAGTTAGAAAATGACGAGTATATATTAAACAATCGTTGGGAGTGATGCTGGTAAGAAACGGAAAATTACTCGATATTTTTGAAAGGAAAAGGTCAGCGACGGGGACGTTCTAATGTGCTGCGGCGAGAAAGATGCAGATCATGGAAGAAGAGGGAGACAGAGATTTTATAAGTTAAAGGGACGACAAAAGAAACGGGTATGTGAGTAGGCGCACCCTTATCTGGTAGTATTATCAAATGATAGCGATCAGCGGCCTAGAGACGGTTGACGAGCGTTGCCGAAATGTAGAAGAAAGGAACAATTAAAGGGACGGGCGTGACCGTTGAAATTTAGAAAGTTGCATAAATTCTGTATCCTTTTGTTGTTAAAAACAGTCTGGTTAAGATCACTCAGAAAACGGTTGGAAAGGAGAGCGCCGTTGAAGGGTGGAAATGTAAAAAAAAAGCAGTTTGTCGATTGGCTAGGAACACGCCTCGTCGAGTTGAAACATAACCAGTAGCGAAGACTGCGTCGAGTTAGATTTGAATATTATAGGATAAAGTGAGTCTCATGGGTTTTTGAAAACAGAGCACGTGAGCAAGCGTCGCAGGAGCAGAGGGGGGATGAGTCCATTTACTCTCGCTCCGAGATCATTCTGAGAGGATTCCGGAGCATTGTATTCGATTCTGAGATTTATCATTCTAGCATTCTGAGATCATTCATTCGATTCTATCATTCATTCGAGTATAACTCTTAGCAGAACATTTGTGTTCCTGCTCCATCTCACTAAGGAGTACTGCATTAGGAGATGTTGGACTTTGAAATTTCTGGCCATTAAGTCTTAATGTTTGTAAGTTCAAGATTGTTATTAATTGACAACTTGAAACGTATTTTAGGTCTGATCTTTGATCAGAGATTGAATTGGATTGAACATCTAACAGACCTAAGAGCAAGAACATTAAAATCTCTGAATTTATTGAAGTGCCTCAGTAGCAGGGAATGGGGCGCTGATCGCTACTCCCTGCACCAGTTTTATCGAGCATTCATAAGATCTCGGCTCGATTATGGCTGCGTTGTATATAGCTCTGCTCGTGCAAGCTATTTAAAGAAGTTGGATAGTGTCCACCATGCAGGAATTCGACTAGTTACGGGAGCATACCGCACTAGTCCCATTCCGAGTTTGTATGTCGAGAGTGGCGAACCATCTCTTTCCCTCCGGCGGCAAATCCTCATGCTACGACACTTTTGCCACTTGCAAACTTTACCCGACAATCTGGTACACAACGCGGTTTTTCATCCATCCTCTTCTTCCATCCGTTTCTACAACAACAGACTGAGAGCAACCAAACCTTTTGGATATCGCTCCAAACAAATTTTGGAAACCTTAAATATACGCACACCTAATGTCTTACATCAAGGTTTTAGTAAGTCTCCCCCTTGGGCTTTGCACAAGCCGAAGATTATTTTCGATCTTCTGCATCATGACAAGAAGAACACTCCAGCTCCGATGTTGAGGGTATACTTTCAGCTAATCCTCTACAAACACCGGGACCGTATCCCTGTGTTTACCGACGGGTCGAAGCAGGCTGATGGTGTCGGCTGCTCCGTGGTATTTCCCCGTGAGACCAGTGGCTACCGTCTAGGCGACTTGTGCAGTGTTTACACTGCTGAGTGCTACGCCATATTGCGAGCATTGCGAACTACAAAGTGCTCCCGCGGATCACATTTCCTGATTTTTTCTGATTCTCTGAGTGCCCTCCAAGCAATCCAGAACATGTATGCAGCTGATAAGCTGATCCAGAACATCCAGGATGTACTTTTCACACTGCAAAGTGACGGAAAGAACATAATGTTTTGCTGGGTTCCTGGACACGTGGGTATCAGTGGAAATGAGAAAGCAGACGTTTCCGCAAAGGCGGCATGCCTCAGGAATCGCGTGGATTTCTCCACGATTCCAAAACGAGACCTACTAAATTTCGTCAAGATAAGGATTCTCAGTGAATGGAGCAATGAGTGGTTAGCTGTTGAAAGGAATAAGCTCCGACTTATCAAATCATGTGTTAAGTCATGGAGCAGTTCCTGTAGGCCAGCCCGGCGCGACGAGGTCTTGCTGACCCGCCTGCGCATAGGACATTGTCCTCTCACTCATAGGTATCTCTTACTACTTGATGATGAACCCATTTGTGAGGAGTGTAGCTGTTCTCTGACAGTGCGTCATCTACTAACTGATTGCAGAAGATACTCAAGTATACGGAGACAAATTGGTCTGGCTGCAGATTTACCAACCATTCTCGGGAATGAAACGGTTAATGTTAATAAACTATTGAATTTTATGAGTAGATCTGGGCTCCTCCCACAAGTTCTCGGGAGGGTTTAAAATTTGCATTCCCTTTTCATCTTTATTGTCTTCTTTGTTTTCATCGTTCGTTTCTGTAATTCAAAAATATGATATTTAGAAAATTGTTTTTCTTTTTTGCGAAATAGTGTATTGGTATTCTATTTTCTTTTCTTTCATCTTTCTATTTAGATATTTGTTGATTTCAGGAGGGTTTTTTAGTGGGTATCGACGGACAACCCACTTGTCAGTTTGGACGTTATGCTTTGACAAAATGTATCGACTTTTATACACCTTTTTAGATTCCTCCAGGAATGTGACCTTTGGCACAGTGCCTGATATTTACTTGTATGTCATAACTCAAAACCATGATGACCTAGATATTGGCTAACCGTAAAGATTCAATTAAAAAAAATTAATTAAGGAGGAACAATGGTTATTTTCATTATAATATTCTTTCATTGTATTAGAATGTACAATTTCGTAGATATTATACATAATCGGAGCCACAAATCCAACTCGTCCTCAATAGGTTATACCACTATTCGAAGACGACTGACTTTCGTTTTTTTGCTGAAAAAACACGCTGTGTTCTTTTTAGTAGGAGACAAAGCCTTCTGGCAGAACCTCACCTCGCCCTGGGGAACAAAGTTCTAAAATTCTATCCTTCTGTAAAATTCTTGGATCTATTCTTTGATCAGTGACTCAATTGGATTGAACATCTGACAGATCTAAGAGCGAGAACATTCATAAGATCTCGGCTCGATTATCGATATTCGCTCGTGGAAGCTATTTAAAGAAGTTGGATAGAGTCCACCATGCAGGAATCCGACTAGTTACGGAAGCCTACGGCACTAGTCTCATTCCAGGTTTGAGTGCCGAGAGTGGCGAACCATCTCTTTATCTCCGGCGGCAACTCCTCATGCTAGAACATTTTTGCCACGTACTAACTTTACCCGACAATCTGGTGCACAGTACGGTGTTACATCCTTCCTCTTCTTCCGTTTCTACAACAAAAGACTGAGATCAACCAAACCTTTTGGATATCGGTCCTAAGATATTTTGGAAACCTTGATTTTACTCACACTTAATGTCTTATATCAAGGTTTTAGTAAGACTCCTTGGACTTTGTACAAGCCGAAGATTATTTCGATATTTGGCATCATGACAAGAAGAACATTCCATCTGCGATGTTGAGGGTATATTTCCACATAATCCTCGACAAACACCGGGTCCATATTCCTGTGTTTACGGACATGTCGGAGCAGGCTGATGGAGTTCTGTGGTGTTCCCCCGTAAGACCTGTGGCTACCATCTTGGCGACATGTACATAATTTTTACTGCTGAGTGCTACGCCATATTGAGAGCACTGTGATTCATAAATTGCTCCCGCGTATAAATTTTTTTTTGTGTGGGGCTTTGCGGCTCATGTCGACATCAAAGGTCATTGGAGCCCGAAAAACTTGTACAGGTAGGGAAAATGCAGCCACGCACTAGGGAGAGCCAACATGACTCTCCCCGCGGGGGGAAACGCCGAATGACTCAACCCTACCCACCAAAAACCCTCCTGATCCACAACACACCAAAACATATCTCACAACATACATCAAAACAAAAATTGAGAGGGGGGNGGGGGCACATAACATGACGGGGGGAAAGAACAAGAGGGGACAAAAAATAAGGAATAAGACAAGAATGAGAGGAATGAGGAAAATGAAAGATACCCTAGCTTTGATAGGGTCGGGATCGAAAAGAACAAGAGGTGACCAAGGGAGGTCAGAAAAGAAAAAAAAAGGAACCTCGCACAAGTAAGTGGAAGTAACGGCGTATCAAAATTCCTGATTTGTTCTTATTCTGTAAGTGCCCTTAAAGCATTCCAGACTATGTATCCAGCTGATAAGCTTATCCAGAACTTCCAGGATGTGATTTTCTCGCTCCAAAGTGATGGAAGAACATAATGTTTTGCTTGATTCCCGGACACGTAGGAATAAGAGGAAATGAGGAAGCAGGCGTTTTCTTGAAGAAGGCATGCCCTAAGAATCGCGTGGATTTCTTTACGATTCTAATAAGGGATCTCCTAAATTCCATCAAGACAAGGATTCTGAGTGAATGGAACAATGAGTTGTTGGCTGTGGAAGGGAATAAACTCCGACTTATCAAATCCTCTGTTAAGTCATGGAGCAGTTCCTGTAGGCCAGCGCGGCGCGACGAGGTCCTGGTGACACGCCTGCGCATAGGACATTGTCCTCTCACTCATCGGTATATCTTGCTACTTGATGATGAACACGTTTGTGAGGAGTGTAGCTCTTTAACAGTGCGTCACCTACTAACTGATTGCAGAAGATACTCGAGTATACGGAGACAAATTGGTCTTGCTGCAGATTTACCAACAATTATCGGATATGAAACGGTTAATGTTAATAAACTATTGAATTTTATGAGTAGATCAGTGCTCCTCCAACAAGTTCTCGGGAGGGTTTAAATTTGCATTCATCTTTCCTCTTTCCTTTATTCTTCCTTTCCATAGTTTCAAAATTATAATTTTCGGAATTTATAACTTTTTTCTCTAATCTTTGTGTTTAGATATTTGTTGAAATCATGAGGGTTTTTAGTAGATATGTTCGAGATATTCCTCGGAGTCCCACACACTGGGAAGAGTCACTACGGCTCTTCCCTATAGTGCGAAACTTAATTTTTCCCCAACTGCAAGGGCTCTAATGACCTCGACGTTGACGAGCCCTAAGACCCCAAGAAAAAAAAAAAAAATAAAAAAAAAGTTATACACTATTTCTTCGGGTAAATTTGGAGCTTGCATTGTGACCACAAGAAATTTTTCTATGCGCTTTGCAGTGGTGCTTTTGACTATACTACTTCAAAAGGGTTGAATTTTATTTGAAATGGTAAATTCAGAAAATAACATTCTATAACTCTTACGAGTCATATTATTTCATCTGATACCTATTCGTAGTGTACTCAGATGAGGGGGGAAGATGGTAAACCTGTCCAGGTGAACCGTCACTAGTTCTATATTCGACTGGCTTTGGAACGTAGCAGCTGCTGTACGCGTATGAATCTTCGGTCTTCAGCGACCTGCGTGTACAGATTCATTAGGGCCTGGACGTCTTTATGAGAATACATTACGTTCCTTAATGTCTTACCCGAAGGCTGACCGAGTGTAACTACATTAGAAGTGAGAGGTGGTTAAATATCGTCTCAGTCATCTCATATAAAGTATTTTCTTCTTCTTTTTATTGTGTTCGAGTATGCGCTGTTGTAGATTTGAGACTTTTAGTGGAGGCATTTGATATCCAGTGGAGATGAATTATTTTGTGGAAAAAAAAAACCGTTTTACTTACGAACTTTATTGTTGGAAACACCTTAATGTCTTAATGTCTCTTTACTGTCGCAACAACCATTCTCATTTAATTAAGTGAGCAATAAATAATTAAAATTCCAAGATCTACACCCTTCAGCGAGCAATAAATCATAACAATAACGACTTCAACAACTTTTGTACAATTTACAGAAAAAAATGTGGTTTTGGAAAGAAAATTTATATAACGTGGTATCATTTGCGAATAATATTGTATTAATTCATATTTAATTTAAGAAAAAAAAAAATATTATTTATACCAATTATTTACATTGCTGTCAAGGATTCGTGAAATTTAAACACTTGTACTCGGAAACAAAACCATGAAACCACGGAAATGGAAAAGTTGTTATCGTTTGATATGGTTATTGGGAATGCGGTGTCCTTATTATAGAAACAGTAACTATGATAAAACCACGTTTCCGTTTACATTCAGCTCAATATCATTCACTACCACCGGTTTCGAAATGCTATATACTCGAGTTTGAACCTCCAGTTCAATTTTTCTATCACTCCAAATACAACAAATTATACATTAAATTTTGACTAACTTAATTCTGCCTCTTACGAGTTTAAAATTTTTTACTTGACTTGTATCCGAGTATTAGCCTAGGAGATTTAAAATTTTACACAGTTTTTTTAAATGGGGTTTTAAGGGCTGTGTTTTTAAGATAATTTACAAGATGTGTTAGGTTTTTAATAGCTATTGTCATTTTTATTCAACTTCGCGATGCGATCGACTATCTTACATTACGTATTAAATTAACCTTATTTAATAATAAGGTAAGAATAAACTATTAGCCTTTTAATAATCGTAAAGTGTGATTTAAAGCACTTGATAAATCGCGGTGTATCAAGGCATTACTTCCACTTACTTGTGCGAGGATCCTTTCTTTCTCTTTCCTGACCTTCCTTGGTCACCTCTTGTTATTTTCGATCCCGATGGTATTAGGGCTAGGGTATCTTTCATTTTCCTCATTTTTTGTCCTCAATATTTTGATTTTTGGTTTTGAGATATGTTTCGGTATGTTGTTATTCAGGAGGGTTTTTAGTGGGTATGGTTGAGTCATTCGGCGAGTCCCACACGCGGGGAGAGTCATATTGGCTCTCCCTAGTGCATAACTGCATTTTCTCTACCTGTACAAGTTTTAGGGCTTTAATGACCTCGATGTCGAAGAGCCGTAAAGGTCTACAAAAGAAAAAAAAATCAAGGTGCGGCGATGCGTAAGGCAGTTGGGCGCCGAACCCGGAGGTGTGAAAAGTGCGCTCTATTGCAACCTAATGCAATTGCTAGGTAATTGTTTATTCTTATCCTATTTTTAAACACGTTTTTGAGGACCGATAGAAGGTTGTACGAGTAGCCAATCTTGAAATTGCAAGGGTTAATATATTACAAGTACAATTTTTTTCGCAAACATAAAATTATTAAACTAACACGTCTTGTAAGTAACTATTGCAGCAACACTGTCTAAAAATTTCAATATCCTAGGCTTTACAGGATTGCTTACATACATTTTTAAATTTGACCCTTCCCTTTGAAAACGCTAGAAAATCGCATTTTTACCTTCCAAACACAATAAAAATGCTCAGAGACAAGTAAAAATATTTAAACTCTCTACCTATAACGAAGAAGTAAGTAAACTAAAAATTTGACGTATAATTTGTTGTATTTTGCTGGATAGAAAAATTGAGTCAAAGATTTAAACTCGAGTCTATTGCTTTTTGAAACCTATAGTAGGTCCATCAATTGAGTCTCAGTTATTTTTGTAATCATGTATTAATTATGTAATTTATTAGTAATAACGACCCGGCCGCCGCCACGTTTTTTCACAAGCAACCACTAAATTCATATTTTTTTAGTTCCGTGGACCTCCAAGTGATTTTTTCAAAAATATTCATAAGGTCGTCTAATAGGGGTCATGTAAATGTCACTTCATTAGTGTAAATTTCAACTTTTAGTATAACATAAGTAAATATGGTTTTTAATTATTGTATATACTTATTTAATAAAACATAATTATTCAATTGATGTTCTTCAAAAACGACTTTACAAAAGCTTAGGTTGGTTTCATGTATTTCTTATCAAAGATGTGGATATTAGTTTTGGAATGTATAAATGAAACTTCTTTTTACTATTTACGAGTCTATGCTTTTCTCAGTTACGATTCATACATATTTAACAATCAAATATAATGTAATAACAGAGTTCATGGTTTTTATTTGAATAGAAGGTAAAGACTGACAATGACACGCCTAATTCTCTGAAGACCCCCTTATGTTTTCGCGGACCACTGGTTGGTGTCCCCTAATACGAACTGCTTTGTGCTTGCATTCGAAACCATTGTTACCTTGTGAATATTCTTAATCTCTCTCTGTAAAAATTATTTGTTCTTGGGTTAAGGACATTAGAATACGTCATTACTGGTTTTTCCTATTACAGTCGGCCAATTGTTTTCCTCATTAAGAAAACTTGAAATGAAACTAAATTAGGATTATTTCTCAATATATGTCTTTCAGTATTAGAATGAGACTTACCGTAAACAAAAATTAAATTTATCAAAACAATTTATGAGAATTGAAAGATTACCCAAGCATTATTAAATGATAATTGACATTACGATACACATTCGAAATTAATAATTTGTTTTTATTTACGAATTCTTCAAATGTTTTAATCAAGTACTGTAGCAAAATTATTATCGGGGCTGCATTTTTATTCTTATACCAGTAGAAAATTTCATGAATGGAATTTTGGATATTATTGTGTGATGTATTAATTTTCTAAACTTATTTCAAAGCTTGAATTACAAACCAAAACTCACAAAGGCTTGAAAAGATAGTTTAGATGAAAGAGTTGGTGATAATAAATGTATCCAAGTGAGACCAAAATGAATAAAAGTTTGTCAGTCGACAGCTAGGATGCTATTAATTATTGCGCTAATTCTTCTTGCTGGTCATCGCCCTAGGCTTTTAGTGGAATGAAATCTTGACGAAGGCGCGGTCATTTTGTGTCGGGGTGGACAGCAAGAGTTGCGTGTGCTGATGATTAAATCATCCCTCCGTAAAACGAATCATCTTATAATTTAATACTACAAGTACATGAGCGTCAGAGACGTCCGTCTCAACGGACTGCAAATTAAATGCAAGTTCTTACTGGAATACAATGACAATAGAGTCGACTGCATATGCACTTAGTTTACTTCTCATACGATTCTATTCTTTACACACTTGATCTGCACTCATGCTTTCACAATTCATGATAAATATAGAATCACTGTATTAATAAAAGATGAAACTCATTAATTTCAAATATGAGCTTATTCCATTAATAAGGAAAGACTTCACTAAGTTGAATTTATCAAATTTCTTACGATATGTTTTCATTTTTTAAATTTCATTGTTCATCTTACCATGTCACCTGATGAGTTAATATTTTGACTTTCAGTAAATATAATGCAACTACTAACATTTTCTTATGCACACTTGAACAAAAAACTTTAAATTTACTGGCTACAGATTATAAACCTGCTCTTTTTTCTTCGTCAACGCACTCACATGTTTATATAAGCACGTCCGTCATCTTTGACGCTTTAATTTGAGATAATGCTTCTACAACGTACGTATTAAATTTTGTCGTACTTTCTCGAAGAATATCTTAAGTTAAAAATTGTCGAATATCATTACCCCATATTATTGACGCCCAGATCTTATTTCGCCGTCGAAGTGAGTCGGTCGACATCCTGACGGTGGGATACAGAGTCGGCTCTTGATGATGAACCCGTTTGTGAGGAGTGTAGCTGTTCTCTGACAGTGCGTCACCTACTAACTGATTGCAGAAAATACTCAAGTATACGGAGACGAATTGGTCTGGCTGCAGATTTACCAGCAATTCTCGGAAATGAAACGGTTAATGTTAATAAACTATTGAATTTTATGAGTAGATCGGGGCTCCTCCCACAAGTTCTCGGGAGGGTTTAAAATTTGCATTCCCTTTTCATCTTTACTGTCTTCTTTGTTTTCATCGTTCGTTTCTGTAATTCGAAAATATAATATTAAAAAATTGTTTTCCTTGTTTGTGAAATAATGTATTTTTATTCTGTTTTCTTTTCTTTTCTTTCATCTTTCTATTTAGATATTTGTTGATTTCAGGAGGGTNCGAGTCCCACACACGGGGAAGAGTCTCTACGGCTCTTCTCTATGGTGCGAAACTGCATTTTTCCCTACTTGCATGGGCTCTAATGACCTCGATGTTGACGAGCCCTAAAGCTCCCCCCCCAAAAAAAAAACAACAACAAAAAGACAGAGTAGTCTCTCAAGTATTTCTTTCATTTTACTTTTCTTTTCGCCTATTTACCTACTTTTCACTTTTATCTTTGCCTGGACGTTTGTATGCTGAACGTTCATCCATGTGTTTGTCGTGCATGGCGATCCGTTTCAGAGGGAATGGGTGTCCTGACGAGTTGAGGGGTCAAACCGCAGTCTGCTGCTAAACGATCCCACCCCACGTCCATCTCGTAGTCGTTCTCGGCAGAGAACTAGCTCCTCAATGTCCCGCAGAGCTGACACATTAAAGTCAGCCTTTAATGTAGCATCAACTTCCCATAGTCACCGACGCAATTCTCGCTCAAGGAGCAGAAATAGTGGACTTATTATGTCCGAGGGTGATCCTACTAGCAGTGATCACGGCGACTGTCCCGGGGAGGGAATCACTGTGAGGTCTGACTTTATAGCCGTCAACAAAAAGAAACCTAGACGTCGAAAAAGAGCGAGTAATCACCAAAACATGGCTCTTCTTTTTTGGAATTTGAATGACATTCGTGTCCGTTCAGATGACCTTAAGCTCTTGCTGTCCCGTCGTGCTCCTCAAATAGTTTGTCTTTAGGAAACGCATCTCTTACCCCAACACTCTTTTTTCTTTCGTGACTATACCTGTTATAGGATGGTCTTAGAAGACGGTATGCGTGCACACGGTGGCAGCGCTGTGCTTGTAGAGGCTTTAGTCTATGCCAAAGAAGTCTCTATAACCAGCGTCTTTCAGACCGTATGTATGAGGGTGACCCTACCATCCCTTACATTTGCGGTATGTAATATTTATACCCCACCTGGGTAGTCTTTCACGAAGAGGGATCGCGCTGGTATGATGGAACAGTTGCCGTCCCTAATTCTTATTGTCGGGTATTTTAAGGCCCATAACCAGCTCTGGGGTTCTTTATACACTTCCCAAAGGGTGATATATTAAGAAAACTGTTAGATAGCCCAGATATAGCGCTCCTTAACACTGTTCAATCCGCACACTTCTGTAAAACCTCCCGATCTTTCTCGGTGCTTGATTTGGCCATCAGTAGTTCCTCACTTTCTCCAAATCTTAGACTTCACAGTTCTTGACGATCTGTATGGGAGTGACCACTAACCGATTCTTGTACATTTGAACTGTTTTTGCCCCTCGGTTTCTCACCCCTCTCAGTGGATATTGAAAAAAAAAGACTGGGATGTATTCAATCGCAACATCAATGTTTGCGACGAGCATTTCACCGATGTAGATTCTATGGCAGCCCATTTCACTAACACACTTCTCGAAACTGCCAATGTTGCTATCCCTAAATCATCATGCAATCCAAGGCATTGCCCAGATCCTTGGTGGAATTTGGATTGCGCAAAGGCGGTCAGCGCTAGAAAGAAAGCTTTAGCGCGGCTTCACAAATATCCCACTTTTGATAATCTCACAGTTTAAAAGGTGTAGAGCCAGAAATTGAAGATAGTGAAGTGAATTTAAGTGTCTACAATGTAGTTAGATGTTACGAAAAAAAAAGGTATACAGAAGGTGTATTGATATATGTGAGGGAAGACATAAAAAGGGAAGTGTTAATGATAAGGAAGATACTTGCAAACTTTCGAATTATAGAAGTGAAAGTTAATAAAACTGGTTAAAATGGTGTGATAGGAGCGATATACCAAATCGTCAACTGTATCTGATGGTGAATTCATCCAGTTTTTGGAGAAGGTTGCGGAAGAATGTATGTCTCATAGTGAATGCAAAGTTATAGGAGACTACAATGTAGATTGTAAAACTGATTCTTTTTATTTAAAGAAACTAAAAACTACATGGCAAGCCGAATGGCAAAATTGCACCTTCGAGCTGAGGAAGGTAAAGGCCTCCGTTAAGACCTAATCGTAATCATCCCGTGCTAACAGACGCGAAGAAGTGATCCTTACACGTCTTCGTATTGCCCACAGCTATCTTACCCATGGTCATCTCTTACGCGGTGAACCTCCCCCGATTTGTGAAACTTGCGACATAACACTTACCGTGGAACACTTTTTTTTGGAGTGTCTCAAATATAGTACCAGCGGACGGAGACACAATCTACCCAACGTTGTGTTCGGGCAAAATGAACCGATTTTGACTCGCCTTTTCAAATTCCTCCGGGAATGTAGCCTTTTTGCACCTTATTTGATCTTTATTTGTGAATCATGACTCAAATCCATAAACGAAACGGGGCTCCTCTCACAAGTTCTCGGGAGGGTTTGGATTTAGTGCTTTCTTCCCCTCTTTTCTTTAAATTTACATTTTCTCTCTCTAAATTTACTTCTTTCTTTGTTTTCATTTTTTAATGGTTTTTGAATCTGTTTTCTCTTTCTTCCTGCCTTTTTATGTTTGGATATATTGTATTTCAGGAGGGTTTTTAGTGGGTATGGTTGAGTCTTTCGGCGAGTCCTACACGCGGGGGGAGTTATGTTGGCTCTCCTTAGTGCGTAACAGTATTTTCCCTACCTGTAAAAAAATTTCAGGGCTCTAATGTCCTCGATGTCGGCGAGCCGTAATTCCTAAATTTAAAAAAATTCTTATTTCATCACGTACCTAGAAAGTTTTATCGTTGGTTTGTCACTAATAACTCACGTATTTTACTCCTTTCATAAGTAACTATATATTTCTGTGACGAACTTCAATGTGAAAATTCCATTTTATTTCTAATTTGTTTTTTTTTATTATTATTTTTTTGCTCAGAGCCAACATCAGGATAAAATTTAAATTTGATTTCTAGAATTTGCAAGATGACAGGTGTCTACTGAGCTCATTCTATAGATTTGGTGATTATTTTCTTGATTCCGGTAGTTCTTGGGATCACTCATATCCTGGAACAGATAGTAAATCATATCTCCAGAAATGTTAAATATCTGGAATGTAAAAATTAGCGGTAGGATCAGAAAAAGTTTGCACGCTTACTCCCTTGAGTATACTTTTTTGATTTCTGATAGAAGTTGTTTGTACAGTGTCCGATAGGAGAAAATGGAGATTCTGTGCCATATAAAAAAAAATTCGCAGTTTTAAAAGAGTATCTGAAACCTTTTTTCCTTTTAGAGCAAATTGGAAGTTTTTTTACTGAAAACATAGTTTACGGACAAAATGTTTACAATAATATGTGAAAAGAAACTAATTATAAATTTCAAATTTTTCAAGCAATTACTTAACGGGAATCTTAAGTTACTTCATTATTGTTTCCGACGTCCGACAGATTCGACAGCACTTCACAGTCCATGTGCGCGAATTATTGGAACATGATGTGAAATTCTGTCTTTTCAACAGGAAAGATAGAATTATCACACCACGGAGAAAAGTTCCAATTGTTAGAGTCGGTGAACGTGCTGGGTCAGACGTTTAGAATGACCGGTTTTCACAATATTGTGCGAAAAGTTTTGGATGGACTAAACGATGTGAGCTGGTGCCCCGGAGTTACACGAAGTTAGTGTTTGCATGAAGATTGAAGAGTTCGTGTGTATGCTTAATGATGGTGATTCCTAGTATTTCTCCCCTGCAGTTTGGTTTTACTTTGAATTTCAGTGCATTCCTACTTATCTAACACTATTTACAGAACGAGTGCTGAGAGAATCCTCTTCGAAATGGACCCAAATATGAATAAACGTGTAAATTCACACTACAACTTTTTACTGGCGAAATGAAGAAATATTGTATGTTCAGTTTTACAGGGAATATAGAATATTTTCGAAACATTCCCTTCACTCCTGTTTAAAAAAAAAGTGCCCTAGCGGCGCGTGGGGGAAGGGGAATGAGTCAAAAATTTTGTCAGAAAAATTACTTTTGATGATAAATTGAATGAATTATATCTTACAAAAATCGGCGTAAAGGGTCTTTTTAGCACCTTATCCTGCCAGATCCATTCCCTTCAAAATTTCGAATCCGTTTACTCAAAAGAGTACACTTTACGCGTGAGAGAACATTACTTTTCGCACAGGAGGTGTGAAAACACTTGTTAAATTTGATTTACTCTGTACTTTTTTTATTGCGTTTTTCGGATTTTGTAATGAAATTTGCAGCTGTTACATTTGATATAAAAATTGGAGAACCATATGAGAACGGAAGGATGAAATGTATATTTTTATCTTGTACTGTTCATGAAATTTTGAAAATTGATTATATTACAAAGCAATATTGATTAACAAAACGATTAACAGAAATTGACGAAGTAGAATTCTTCCAATTTAATCACAACTAAGTGCTGAAAATTATATTTTGTAATACTGCTCTACGATGAATAAATATGTAATAAACATTTATCTCGAGAATTAGAGAAAAATACCCTTTTCATGATGACATAATTTCGACGTCACTAAGAACAATTTTCTTATTTATGAATGAGACATATATCCTTACAGACCTTACATGTAAGGTTATTGTTCAAAATCATCTAGCTCAGTTCGAAATAGCTTCATGTTTCAAAGTTTAATCAGATATTGATGTATTCTATCCGATCATATATAATTATTTTATTATAATTTTTTCCTTACGGTAAAATAATGTCACGCAAAATATTCATAAAAGTACATACCAATTTATTCCATAGTGATTGGTTGGTAAGTAAGTACTTGACGAAGAATGTATTTTCTTTACAATTCATGGCACAAGCTTTTTAAAAACAAATGATTCAACACAAAATATAAAATCATTTTGAGCGATAAAGATAGTAAGTATGTTTATTTTCATTAGGATCTACTAATGTGAAATATGTAAGCAGGTATTGGCATTTAACATTGCATTACTTTGATATAAACCACAACGTATTTTATTCGTTTTAGTACATGGTTTAACTAAAAGCTTGTTTATAAAAAGGAATTTTATTTGTTATTTTATTTTATTATGAGTTCAAAGTCTAATACTCTTTCATGTCCACGTTCTACAGTGGATTTCCCAAGCCTGAAAATGCTTCTAATTTTGATTAATATCATTTAGTACATAATTGCTGGACAATGGCTAAGTCAACAATTAAACTATAGAATCAGTTTTATTCAACAATTTATTATGGTGTATAAATCGAATATTTTATTCAACCTCTCTCCTACACGTTTTGTAATCCTTAAAATGTTAAAAAGTGCTTAAACAAGTTTTAGGTGGGTTTTTCACCCAACTTTTGCAAACAGTGTTTCAATTACTCTCATATTGGAGTTGAAAATTCGGAAAAGTCAATTCAAAGGTTTTATGGAGAAAAAAAATCTTAGCTTTATTGTAATGCGAATTGGGGAAAAGAAGAGCAAGATAATGACACTTATATTCAGAAAGTGCTGTACGTGTGGAAAAAGTATTTTAAAGAGTCGAAGGCGACTAGAGTAAATATATTATTAATAAATTACTCTAATGATTATAAAATTACGTAAAATATGTTCAATTATACAAATCAATGATTTTTTTTTTCAATTTATGGTTGCGTCTCTTTCAACAAATGTACAATAACAGTAATACAAATACAAGGTAAAACTTGAAATGTTCTTGAGGCTTCCCCGTCTTTATAATCAAACAATACGGGGTCCTCGTGTATACTTTCTCTTGCGCGCTAGTGAGTCTGCATTTTCAAAAAAATTATTTCATTTTATTTTTTCTACTATCATTGGTAAGTCTCACGCATCCCTCCTAGTTTACAGAAATATTCCTCATAGATCTTATATTTCCTGTTAGTATTTATCAACTTGAATGGGAGAGTAATTCAGAGGACTGGCAGGTAATCACGCAAGAAAGTGACAAATTGCTTACTCAGGGCCTGGCAACGATGGGATTCGAGTTCCAAGGGGCGAGAGACATATAATTATATTCCCGAAGTAAAGTTTACAGAAAGAAACAAGAAATGGATCCACCGCGAATATTAATGGATTATTTGACATGTCATGGAGGATTTGCAACATTTGGAAAAGATGCGACAGAGAACTGTGTGTGTGGAACAGGACAAGAATGAAATTATATTGTACGTTTCATATACCGTCCGACTCAACGAATTGCTATTTCATACGTTCAAAAAGAGTTCGCAACGTTCGTCATCTCTTATTAAGCCATTTATTATATTTCTCATTGGCCCGAAGGATTACTTCGCTAAGTATTGTTAGGAAGAGTTAATAGATTAGGTGTCTTTATAATTTTACTTACTGCGGACTCTTTTTATGTAGAACATTATTTTCATACTTCTCGACTTCGCGTCGGATTTTCTCTCTCTTTCGTTTTCAACACGCCGGCTTTTGTTTTGTTGTGATGACTTTCGAGATTAGTAAAATATTAATGTGAACTGAGAGACCTTGCAAGCATGTGGTAATTTTTCGTAATAGGATTGGTTTGGAGAAGTGGCGATTATAGCAAGAACACTCGAATACATCGACCCCCTTACACTTCATTGCGGTCAGTTCTTGGCGGTATCTCAGAAAATCCGCAATGGCGCTGCAGATGCTCACCGTCTCTCCGAAATAAAAAAAAAAGAAATCTCATACACTTTCTCTGTAATATGATCATTAATTCATAAGATCGCGAAGCGAACATCGGTACATCCGCCGTGCTTACCTCCGAACACACTCGGAACACGATTGAAGGATCGTGTTCTGCTGGAAGGGCCTTCATGTCTCGACCTCTCGTGATGCGGAACAGCCTTTTCGTCGTGTTCTCTCCTTTTGCCCCCCACCCCTTCTTGTTCATCCCTTCTCCCTTTATCCTGCTGCTCCGCCCACGCACCTTCCCATCGCGCAGGGCACTATGCAAAACACCTCAACATTCCGGTACACAGAGCCGCGATATGCGCAATGTATGCTGATTGTATTCGTACACCTTGCTCTTTTAAGTGCTCCCCGAGGGGTCGGCGCCGCAGACAGGGAAGCGGCTGCGACAGTCGACTTGCTCAGCTGCGGCCGCTCCAATCGACCCATTGCCGACACTCGAGTTCCTCAAAGTGGGACTGCAAATAAGCGACTCCCATCACAGGCGGTGCTTAATTAATTACGTATTAGCACCTCACCGTTCTCCTTTTTCAAGACCTCTTCAAACCTAACGTTCAATGTGTTAGAAAAAATAAAACAAAAAATAAACAGCCGAGGCGAGCTGATTTGCATGGTCGCTCTAACTCAACTTTCCCTCTGCTTTGAACTCAACTCGCTAATGTCTTCCAACGGCACTTTTTTTTGTCGGACTAGAGTATGTAAACGGCGCAGCCTTCTCAAACAAATCTGGTAAATCGTCGATTAATTAGAATTTACATTTTGTTTCTTAGGAAAAAAACGGATGAGTATAAAAATGAATATTTAATAGCGAATCCGCGCTACTGTCAACTCAGCGTACACTGCAGAACACTGCGTCTATGGAACCCTCATCATTAGACTGGTCTTCAATTTAGCTCATTTTCTATCTGCCACCTAGAGCGCATGACGAGGTGGAGTTTCACGCCCCTTCCTCTGCCAGATATCTAATTACAGGAGTAATTGACATGCACGCAGTGCCCGAGTTTTACTCCGCTATTACATACACGCTACAACTTGATTTCTCATAGCTACAGCATGCGTTTTATTCGAGGTGTGCATTGTAACTCTCAACCCCGACCCGTAAGAACAGGAGGTTACCTCGACAGCTAGTTTTTCTTGTTATTAGGACGAGGTTATTTTTAATATTAAAATGATGTGTAGCATGTGTATGTAATATGTTATATGTAAAAGACTGCTCGCCTCGGATGTTTATTTTATATTTTATTTTTTCTAACACATTGAAGAAGTATGGTTCATAAATAATTGAAAACATTTCACAAGTACGCCTCTGCGAATTACTTGTGAGTGTAACTTCTTGCTTCTTTTTATTGTCTATGTTCTGTTCTGATTATCTTTTACGGAAAGCCTTGCATATTTAAATCAAGTTTTTGGGACAATATGTACAATTATTTTTGGATTTGTATGTTGGGTCTTACTAACCAAAGATTTTTCTCTCGTAATAACTCCCATGCTGTGACATACACTCTAAAGAACGAAAAATAATGATTTCTTTTAAAAAATTAAAAAGTGTTTTATAAACATTATGAATAAACGCTAAAACTCAAATATATTCTTTAATTTGAAAACTGGAAATGATGATTTGAAATCAACTTTTATATTTGAGTAGCTTCTGAATTTACACGCCAGGAATCAGTGGTAGCTTTTCCGAAAACAGATTTTTGTATGGCACATCTCGTATCAAGAAGTTATTTTCGTACTGTTTAACAAGTTGTAATCATTATGTAATCTGATCGAATATTTTACGTGTCTCCGAAACAATTGAATAAGTATAACTGTTTTCTCCACGTATGAGGTAATAAAACTCATACAAAATGAACTTTCCTGAGTAACAAATTCATGAATATAATTATTATAAATATTTACGTATTATCGTTCATAATTACAGTAGTAAGAAGTTAATTATTGTTGTGAACTTAGAACTTAAACTTAACTTAGAATGTTGTGAACTAATTTTATGAAATTGTATTAGGTTTCAAATCTGAGCGAGCGGGAGATCCTCTGGGATAAATATGACACTATTTCAGTGATTTGTTGATTTTATATAGTCAATAACATACAACTGCGTCAAATTGACTTCTGTTGATAGTTTAATTGCTATGGCGGTCAAAAGATAAAGTAAATTTATAATTGTCTCGACGCTAAAAAAACGAAACTAGTTTGGGTTCTATCTGAGGTAATTGAGGCTTTTTTAAAAATCATTTGTAGCACGTAGAACATTCTCTTTGTTTTAATTATTTGACACAACGGTTTCAACTCAAAACCTTAAATTTGGATAAAATTTAAATTTTTCAGGAACTTTTAGTTGCAACATCAATCAAGTAATCTGTGGTGATTTTCATATATTTTCATATAATCAATTATAGACTTCCAACAGATTTTTGTGTCTCCTGTAGAAACAGGTTATAGATCTTAAAAGGTTTTCAATTTACACACTTCTATTAGTTTCCTTACCCAAAACAAAAATTTTACTCGTAAAATATGAATTATATTTATCCGAATACGATTTTTTAGTATATAATAATATTAGTGCTACTCTCTGATTATCCTATAGGATATCCTGATTATCCTATGCCCGTGCGGCTCTTTATTCCAAGTCCTCTGCGCCGTTTTCAGTGCCAGATATATGAACACACAACGACATCGTGTCAGGGCCGAGCTACTCGTGGCAAGTGCGGGACATCGGCACACAAACCCAGTGTTACATGCCCGGGACCAGCTTTGTACGTTAATTGCACATGTAGTTACCCGGTACGGAACAAGGAGTATGTATGCTTCGAGAAGATATTGTACGGTGAAGTACAGAAGAAATGCAGGACCGCTCACCCTGACTTTTCTACCAGTTACTTCACTGCTGGGAAGACGTTTATAAAAGAAGAGTATTTCGGTCCAGACGTCTGTCACTTACACGTATAGACAACATCGTGCACATTCCTGTGTAAATGTGTGAAGAAAGACATTTCTGCTATTCTCTTGAAGCCAGTTACTCCAACTACTGCCAGACCTACTTCAACAAAGAAATCTTCCAGCTGTGACAGAGTAAAAACCAACGAATTTTCAAAGCAAAAGAAAGTGCAAGGATCATAGGTTAAGCTTATTGACCGATTAAGCTTTTTTAAAATCGAAAAGCTATCTACAAAATCGCGGAGACACAAAAAGAAGGTATTTTACGTTCTCCCTTCGGGTCGGATAGTGCATTGTCCGAACATGATGGGGAAATCAGGAGCCCGACCGACCCAAGAGGTTCTAAATCGTAATGACAAACCATACTTCGGTGGAACGTTAATGGATACAGAAGTCAACGTGACGAGTTACAGCTGTTAGCGCGTCGCTATTATGCATTTACCTGCAAAAGACACATCTTTTACCAGAACACGATCCCCCTCTCTGAGGGGATACATCATCTTCAGATGCGATAACACTACGGATGAGCGAATAAGAGGTGGAGTGGCTGTGTCGTTAGAATTATTGCTCTCTCCTCACCCATTCTCCTACATACTCAACTCCAGGATATCTCAGATAAAATCCATAGCATCCCAACATCTATCTTCTACTGGCACGGGACTCTCGGAAGCTGACATAAAGAATTTGATTCAGCAGCTATATCCACCCTTCTTCCCTGGAGATTTTAACGCCCAAAGTTTGTTGTGGGGTTCAACGAGTGGTTGTCCGAGAGAGAGAATACTGAATTGTCTCTTCAAGGGTAATGTTTTGTGTATACTGAAAAGCAGGGAACATTGACCCTCTTTGCGTCTGCTTCAGGCTTATCGACCTGTCAGTTTGTTTTCCTGAAGTTGCTGATATTCACATTGGAAATAGAAGAAAATCTGCATGGTAGCGGGCGATCTGGTTATTTCAGGAATGTGTGACAGTTCCCGAACACGAACCCCAGAAATGGATTCTCAGAAAGGCTAATTGGATACTTTACCGTTCTCTGGCTCTTTTCAAAGAAACGGAAGATGTCCACTAAAGGTTAGAACATCTGACACAGGTGATATACCATGCAGCTGAAAAAATCCTTCCAACACTTCTGTTTCCGATAAGACCTCATGTGCCCTGGTGGAACGACGCATGTCAATCAGCATTGCAAAAATTTAAAGGGAGTCCATTGGAAAACCTCTCCGCATATCGAACTGGTGGAGCAATAGTGCAGAATAAAGTACCAAGTACCGCAGCCTGGTAAGAATTCCTTTATACCATAAACATCGTCCACCAAAGTATGGGAGTCTATCCGCAAGATATCTGGAAGGTATTCTCGAGTCCATCAGGGCCAGGTTTTCACCGACAACAGAGAAATGGCAACAGCGATGGATGAATATTTGCAGATTTAGCATCTGCAGCCAACTGCGATCTCGATTTCGCGAGAAAGAAGGAATTCGCAGAGGCACCATCTTTGACTTTCGCTCCACCAACTGGAAACCCTTTTCTATGTGGGAACTTGAGTCAGCTCTAGTTACATCACATGACACTGCACCAGACCCCGATTTGAATCACTACGAGATTCTTCGGAAACTCATCTGTAGAATACTTGCGTTTTTCCAGTTCCACTTTTTCCTTGAGGGTGGACACAACACTCACGAATAGTTGTCAAACTCGACTTCAGAGGAGCTATGAGTAAGGGAAATTTTATTAGCCTTCTGACCTTCTCCCAAACTGTGAAGTAATAGTGATAAAAAGTCTGTACACATGTACATACACTAAATACATACTAATTAGTATACTGCTTTGTGAAGGTAAGTTTGTTTACTAGCGGAATCGTTTCTCCGAATTTTGTTATTATCCCTAGTATTACTTTCGGTACATTTTGCAGTAATTATATCGAAATTTTTAAAAGTAAATACATATATTGTTTCTCTATATTTTTGAGCTTGACTTAAAATAGCGTGTAACGAATAAACTGATTTAAAGAGACGACCGCGAAATATACATTGAAGTGATAAGTAAACATATTTAATAATGTATCTTTTATGTATTTTACGTATACTAACTTTCACAGAAAGAATGCTTTTGAACATTCATAGACGTAGTTGTCAATTGGGAACTTTTAATCTCGGCTTTAACAGCTGTCAATGCTGATGGAATAGCTATGGAAACAGGGAAAGATTCTATGAAATCTTAGCGTGGAATATTTCGAGAGAAGGAACATTGTCGCTACATTTGTTGTGATATTAAATGTAGAAATGTGTCATTATTTAATGGTGTTAATACAGTTATCCTTCGTATCGAAATATAGTATTAAAATATCGAAGCGTTGACAACCCCATATAAAGACAATTTTTGGTTTCTCTGAAGATATATACAGTGTAATAAAGGAAATTCAGAAGTTCGTACTTCACGCCCTCGTCATTTCTCTGTTTGTATTGAATTTATTAATGAAATAGAGAAAAGGAAATGGGAGGAATAAATCAATTATGGCTAGCTCGTATTTAGTTGTGAAATAAATTTCGCAGTAAATACTTCGTAATTTAGTGACTTTAATATACATTCTCAAATAAAGTTGGGATCTGTGATAAAAACCGAAAGGGACATAACCCGAAACGACCAAATGTGTGACAAAACCCCATATCCCTTTACCAACGTCGAGGAAAATACCCTCTGAAGGGGCACTAACAGGCAGTCCTACTTTTCCTTATCTGTTGTGGTCATTTTTTCCCTTTATTCTCAAGTTCTAAGTCCTAGTACATCTTGCTATGAAATGAACCATTTATCTTACAATATTAAGTGACGACTCGTTTTTCTCGTATGAAATAGACGTTTTTCTCGTATGAAATTTTTCCCTATATAGCATTCTTTCTTTTTTAAGGTTGAGTTACCATTCAAAGCGCAAACGCAAAAAAAAAAATTAATTACACTGGTGTATATACTCAGTTGGATAGTCCCGCCTTTCCTTATCTGTTGTGGTCAATTTTTTTCTTTATTCTCATGACAAAGTTATAGTTCATATTGCTAATAAATTAACTAATAATCTTACATTATTAAGTGACCGCTCATTATATTCATGTCATCATCCACATCAGATAGCAAAATGATTCTTTTTGCAGATGACACTAATTTACTGTGTAAGCACGCCAATGGTCAAAAAGTTTTGTCTAACCTTTCGACTTGGTTCCATGCAAATCGTCTCATTGTAAACACTGACAAAACAGTGTCTATGTCATTTCACAATAGTATCACAAAATCTTTACCCCAGGTTTCTCTTTCTTTAAACGGAACACAATTAAAAACTGTTACAAATACAAAATTCTTAGGTCTCCATATTCAAGACAACCTCAAATGGAATTGTCACATTGACAATCTTAATTCCCAATTAAGCAAATTGTGTTACGCATTCCGAATCTTAGTTAACGCAGTTAGTCCACGTATTTCCCGTTGCGTATATTTTGCAAACGTTTACTCCCATTTACGTTACGGCATTACCTTCTGGGGTAATTCCGGTCAGAGTATTCAAACTTTCAGAATTCAGAAGAGGATAGTTCGGATAATTTGTAAATCTCACCCCCGAAACTCTTGTAAACCTTTATTCAAGGAATTAAATATCTTAACACTTCCCTGCATTTATATTTATCAAACGGTCTTGTTTGTTGAGACCGAATTACTGAAGTGCCACCCTTGCTTTATCCGAAACAGTCCCGTTCACGAACACAATACTCGCAATAGTAGCCCCATCCTGGCCCGGGTTTTTCTCCGTTTTTCCTTCGGGTAGAGGCGGATTTATCTTACAGGTTCTCTAGGTTTTGTCTA
>NNCF01127239.1:475734-504622 GCA_002313205.1 Laupala kohalensis | reverse complement strand
ATCTTATCTAGGAACTTTTGCTGAAATTTTTGAATCCGCCTCTGCCTTAGGGCCCTTGATCGGAATTGATGGGATGGTCCCTTGCTTGCTTCCGGAGAGTAAATTAGTTTATTGTCCTCCACGTGGTCATACGCAGTTTGTACTGTTTTTGACAATAAATTTATTATTATTATTTCTATGGTATTGACGAACTACCCAAAATTCGAATCACAGTCCTACGACGTCACGTTATCGAAATGTTAAACCTCCTTTTAATGTAGAGAAACCATTCTTAAATAAAGGAACTCTGTGAAGAAATCTATAAAAACGCTGTTGTATTCTGGAACAAAAAGTGTTACAGCTTTCGACGCCGTTAAAGTAAGTCATTGAGTTTCTTTCAATTTAAACCCTTAATTGGTATGAAACTAATGATTGTAGGAGGATTTGAAAGGTTATACGAGAAATAAAACAATTAATTATTTTAAATCTTAAAACAAAGGATGTTGTCATTATTTATGTTATGCTCGCAATGAAATCTCTTAGCAGGGATATGTATTTTATATTTGTATCGGGACAAAAACTCTCACAAACTCATTGAGAATATTCTGAATGTTAAAGTAGGTAATGAATTACACTTGTACTGCCGGCTACGCTGTGGAGTTATATTACTTTCGGTTAAAATTGAGAGTGGACAGAAATTTAGAGTTCATTATACTTGTATTACATTTGTCTGCTGAAAATCTGCTGAAAAACTCTTCAGTATTAAGGCTTTTGGTGGAAAATTTTCTTGAAAAATTTGCAAAAATTAATATTTAACAATAATAATAAAAATACTGTCTCATTAATGTTTTCTTATAAGCTAATAATTTTGTCCTTGGAGCTTTAGGGCACGTCAACGTTAAGCTAATAAAACGTGTGAAACACGAACGAAGAGTTAACATTGTCGGGAGTACTCAAGATAGTCCCAGTCACTTGTCGATTATCTCGGTAACTAAGTATCGTAGAAATGTGATTCGAGTTTTATTTTACTCGTGTGTCTTAGACGATAAAAATGATACGTCACTTAGATATGTGAGATTAATGGTTATTTTTTAGGAACTTGTACAGGGAGTTCTGAATAGGAAATGAATATGACAGCCCGGACACACTTCACCCCTCCCTCTCCTCACTGGAGATAAGCCGTAAGGGTCTTCCACCTGACTTTTCGGGTTTTGTCGCTACTGGATTTTGGGCCTTTTGGATTTTGTGGCGACACCAGTGTTTAAGAAGACTTTCAAAAGGGGATACAATACTTTAACATATTGAAAATACTGGTGAGCATATTTCCTACATTCCTCCGCGAATTGATTTGAAAAGATGTTTTGAAGAAGAAAAAAATGTTTTTGAGATATTAAATTTAAAAAAAAATGCTTGAGATTATTACCTAATACACAGTTGTGCACTGAATTTGTATTTCCACACGAGGAAGATTTGTTTCACCCGGGTCCACAGAAAATAAATTCATATTCATATCAGTAATACACTGTAATGATTCTTCATTACGTGATAACAAAATTGGATTTATAAAACATGTGAAAACGTTATTTTACATAAAGTTTGTTTTTCTTAAGATTAAAAATTTACAATACCAATCATTAACAAAATTATTAATGTCTTGTAATAGTGTATTTTTATCGCTTTCATATATTTTAGATTTTCTTATGTTGAGAGAGTTCTAATGATGGGTCAGGCGACCTAAAAAATTATAAGTCTAAGTAAATTGTATTTCAAACCTTTTGGTTATTAATATTTATTGTTAAATGCGGGATTAGAAACAACTTCATTGAATCTCTTTTCCTCCTTCGTTGCACTCTCTAAATATTTTAGTGATACAAAAATTAGAGTCTCTCATAAAGTGATCCCTCGATGTAGTGTATATTATAACGAACCTAATTATGTATCTGAATCGGGAAACAAGATCCAAGTGAAGGAACAAAACAAAACTTTTTTTACCACAAATAACCAGCAGACCTTGCCCTGTATTGTAAAACTATTTACCTTTCACTATAATGAGTTAAACAATAGCAACACGTTTTTTGTCTTCACAAATAACTAAACGACGCTTTTCTAAATATTTGATGTAACAATGTTTACGTACTAAATCTGATATATCTCCATTAGTTCGTAAAATACAGTACAAATAGCAAAATTTCGAACACTATCATTTTACCCAAATTCATCTCTTTAAAGTCGAAATTTCACATCTCTCTCAGTGAGCCTGTGTAATATAAAAGCTAATTACTGTGAATATTTCGAATTCCTATCTGATTGTTTTTGCTCCGCGTTTGAGAATGCCGACTGACGGAAGTCAACCACCCCGGATAACGTTGCTTATATTGTTAGATTTTTCCGTGGTTTGTTAGAGAAGCGTTTAAGTGATATTGGTATTTATGGTATTCGAAGGAATTTGTGTTGAAGGTTTATTCAAATTTTAGGTTTTATAAGTTTAAAAGCGCTGTTGTTTTTGCCCGAGCGTATACAGACATGCATGTGCCAAATTGAGACAATTATTGGCATTAATGACTTAATTTTTCCTCGGTAATATAATTCATTGCAACTATACAAAGGTAAATAAAAGTATATGAATTGTTTTTATCGATTTGAATTTGTGAACCAGAAAAACGTACCGTGTATTATCAACCAAACAGGAATATGCTCGAACAGGCCTGGACATGTGTGTAATACCACAGATATGATACCGAGGAAATTCCATCATTCCTGAAAGGAAAGGTTTTATTTACTTAATTATCTCTACTAAAAATAACGAATGTTCAATTTAATTGAAAGCAAAGCAAATCCAAATTACCCAAGTTATCATAATTAAACTTTCTGTTAAAAATCACCAGTCCGAAGGAAGATTTTGCTTCAGGAATTCAAATTGTATTAGGAATTGTGTTTTATGGAACAAATTATATCTGGTAACAAATCCTGGAACGTGCGGCAAACTTTTTTGATTTAAAGAGCGTTGCTAGAATCTATCTACACGAAACAATGAATCTTTTGTATCCGATATCAGGAAATATAAAAACAATTGTCAGAGAAAACATTTTATTAAGAGTATTATCACGAAGAAGACAACGAGGTACTCTACTTTATGGAAGCCAGCTAGGGATCATGGTATTGAAGGTATTTTGATTCTGTATACGTATAAATTCTTTGTTTCAGTGAATTTTTATGTAGAATATGTGATTAATATTTGTTCGTTTCTGTAATTTATGTACTACTTCATTCATACATTTTTCTAATTTATAATTTATAGTAGTGTTGACGTTCCTTTTAGGCGCTTCATCTTATACGCGAAATTATGTTCATATAATAATGCATTTTATTATCCAACAATCGGCATTACATACATATGTATCATCTTCGTATTCCTGCATTCTAAGATATGTTAATTTTTTGCCAACTTTTTTTATATTATCTGTGAACATACTTTTGATAACTTTTTCAGATTTGTGACAGCTTTTACAATTAAATCAAGTTTTGTTTTAACATAAAGCTCAATATTCACTATACATGAGTTCGTGATTCTCGATTCTGCCATTCGTGTTCAATCCGGGTGGTATGAATTCATAAATTAATAATTTTCTTATTCGCAATGCATGATTAGTTATTCATGATTCGCGTTTGCGGTGGATTGTTCGGGGGAGCGGTTTCTTAGATAGGTAAAAGGGAACGAATCATGCGCGAACTATAATGCGCGAGTGATTCGCCTGGGTTTGCTGTTTGCTACTAAACTATATTCGTGCTTTATTGGTAGTGCACGTGGAGGCTTCTTCGTGTTTGTCTTGTCAGATACAGTAGGAGAGTACATCTGGTAGGAAACTCGAGTGAGGAAATTAATAATAAGACTTGGAAATTGGGTGTTAATGCAATCGATGAACTACAGACAAAGAGGAAATAAATTAAACAATACGTATGGTTGGAGAAAGCTCTGAAGAACATTATATTGTAGTTAATACTGAAAAATTAGCTAGGCGATTAAAAAAAGTATTAAAAATATATCATTTAATTAGTTTTGTATAGATGATGATTATTATTTATTGTGTAGATTCTCAGCGCACATATTGCCAACGTGTTTACCTTGGGATTTCAGACGTTATGTTGTCAGTCATATTTGGACAATGTTCCTTTCGTTAAAGAACTGGAAGAGATTCCTCGGATCTCTGTTTCCAAAATAACGGCGTCCCTCAGTGTCCAGTTTTTTGACACTATTCGTGANTTCCAAAATAACGGCGTCCCTCAGTGTCCAGTTTTTTGACAGTATTCGTGACTCTAAACAGCAGGTGCGAGTAATACTGTTCCCCACTCTCGCTTCGTCGATGACTTTGCTATTATTTGCTAACCCAAAAAACATAACAGGTAGGAAGCAACTCATAATACTGGTTCTGAAAAAATTGGATCAATGGTCGAAGAAGACAGTCTTTTGTTTTCTACATGCTGCGTTTTATTTCAGTGGAAGACCAAGCCCTTTATCTGAACCTCACCCCGGGGAACCACGTCCTCAAATTCCATAATTCACTTAAGTTCTTAGGTTACACCTTCGATCAGAGACTAAATTGAATGCAACGAATTGCCATCCTATGAACTGGAATATTGAAGTCTGTGAATTTTCCGTAGTGCCTAAGTAGCAGGGAATGGGACGTCGATCGCTCCTTCTTCCTCCGGTTTTATTGAGATTTTATAAAATCCCAGCTCGATTTTGGCAGTGTTGGCTATATCACTGCTCGTGAAAGCTATCTGAAGATTTTGGATAGTGTCCATCATGCAGGAATCCGACTTATTGCAAGACGCTACCATACTGGTCCCATTCCCAATACACCTAATGTAGGGAACCATCTTTTCCTTCCGACGTCAACTGCTCATGTTGCGACACTTCTCTCATCTGCGCACCTTACTTCAAAACCTGGTACACAAAGTAGTCTTTCATCCTTCTGTTCATTTTACGCCATCAGGTTGAGAGCAACGAAGCAGTTCTGGTATCGCTCTGGAACTTTGGAACACTGGAACTTACGTCCACCAAATGTTTTAAACCAAGTGAACCCTCATCCTAGGCGTTGCAAATATTAATTTTGAACTTCTTAAGTATGTAAAGAATACTCGAATGGTGATGGTGAGAGTAATTTTAACTTAATCCCCCCCAAACAGAAATTATATTCCAGTGTTTACTGACGGGTAGCAGTAGAACGATGGAGTCGGCTTCTTTGTGGAGTAACTTCCTAAAACCTTCAGCTACCATCTTCGCACCTTATACAGCGTTTACTCTGTTGAATGCTATGTCATATTGAGTGCACTCCGATAAACAAAGTGCTCTTTATTATTCTTTCTTCTATTCTCTGAATGCATTTCAATCCATCTGGTAAGTTTATCCAAAATATCCAAGATGTTCTTTCCTCCCTTTTGGATAGGACATAATTTATTCCTAAGTCCCAGGACACGTGGAAATAGGTGTTTCCGCAAATGCAGCATGTCACAAAAGTCGCGTAGATTTGTCTACGATTCGAAAAGGGGACATCGTATATTTCTCGGAGATAAGGATACTGGAGAAATAACCCAATGAATGGCTGTTGATGGGAATAAATTCCAACTTATCAAGTTCGCTCTTCTGTCTTGGAGCAATACTGTAAGTCATCTAAGTTTGAGGAGGTTTCACTGACCAGAACGAATATTGGTTTGACTGAAGATTTACCAACAATACTCTTCAATTGTTTGGGTCATATTTTTATTATTATTACTATTGGGGATCTAGGTCAAGGCTCAACATCAAGGACTTCTTCATGGACCATGTTTGTAGACAAATTAACATAACAAATGGATAGGGAGTTCTCCCACAACAGGACACACACACACAAAAAAAAAAAAGAAGGAAATTGAGTATTTTATAGTGAATTTTACATGTATACGTCAAAATAAAAAAACTTTTTGTAAGATATTAATGGAGTTCTTGTATACTTTTACCTTTCCTTACTCAATTTGTTTCTCCAAAACCTAGCTGTACAATATACGTTTCCATTCAATGTAGTGTGGAGCTTTGGGTTTCTCTTTTTTAAATTGTGTATATTAATCACGGAATAACACAACACATGACCGACCATGAATTAAACTTACTGCATTCAAATTCAGTCTACGGATCGTCATTTTCCCGTAGTAATGACAACGAAGTAGTCTTCGTGCCTTGTGCATTAGCGTAATGAAAAATGCACACAGTGCAGAGAATCAAGTTTCCTTGAGAGAAGAAGAGAAGTTAGTATCAGGCGGAGGTTTCTTTTCCTAACTTAAGTTTCACTCTACGAGTCTCCCAGAATTTAGCAAAGTTGTACTACTTCATTGAATATCCACTATGATCGTTCACAGACCACTATGATTGTCCAAGATTTACACCAAATGCTAAATTATTAACAAGACCAGTAAAAAGAAATTCACAATGAATTCTTGCCTTACAAGTATTAGGTTATATGTTTATTTATTAATGATTTTTTATATATTTATTTACTGCAATTGGATAGATCTTACCCGGTGGCAGTATATCAGAAAATACAATACAAAAATACATATCACAGAGAACTGAAATAAAAAATTGGTAAATAAATCATTAAACTATATGATTCAGCTAATATTAAAGTATTAAATAATAAGAAAAACATTTTACCCTGAAACATCTAAATAATTGATAGAAAAATACTTATTGCACGTTTTGTTTCACTGATGACCCAAACACTCGATTTACCCCTTTTGTGCACTTCACTTCACATTTCCCTTCCCACCTTTTCTAAATCATTTATTTCCCTCATATCACTTCACTACCCACTAATTACTCCACTAGCTTCCCATCTACATTAACGTACTCATTCTTCCCCAACTTGCCTAATCCTTTTAATTTGTCTGCTCCCCTTTTCTTAGAGCGTTTTTGAATTTAAGAGAGGTTGCTGAGCCCGATAGCGCTCGCACGACAACTGTACACAAATTGTTCCAGTCCCTGATTGATCTATTGAGGAACGAGTTTTTTCCTACGTCTGTTTTTTGTTTCCTTTCGCGAATTTTGAAAAAGTTATCTTGTCTACCCNAGAGACATTTGACATCCCGTCACGCTGGTTCGTTTTTAAGTGTACTGAACAGACATCCCAGACGCGCTCTTTTTCTACGAATTCGGAGAGGTTTTATTTTTATGTAATTATTCGCATCATTACCCATGTTTATGAATTTAATCGCTTTTTTCTGAATTTTTTTTAATTCTATTTGATATTTTCTATAAGGATCCCATCCTGCCGATGCATATTCCAGTAGAGTCCTAACAAGGTTTGTGTATGCTAACTCTTTTGTTGTCGGATTAATGCCTTTCTTTAAAATTCGTTTAATGAAATTTAGAGACTTCTAAGCTTTTTGTGCAACGCTGTTAACCTGATCAGACCACTCCAAGTTATTTTTAAACATGATACCCAAATATTTGCATGAATTTACTTCCAGTATTGGATATGAAGTGATTTCCTAGGACCAATTTTGCCTTAAGCGGATACGAATGAAACACATAGCTTTACTCTTCTCTGAATTTATTTTCGTTTGATTTATAGTTACCCATTTGTGGATTTCATCAGTGTCTCGTTGCAATGTTATCCTGTCTTCCGAGTTGTTTATTGTTCGGAAAATTATAGTCATCCGCGAATAATCTAATATTTGAACTTATTTTCTCAGGCAGGTCGTTAAGAAATGCTATAAATATTAAAGATCCGAGAACGCTGCCTTGTGCCCTGATGTGACGTCTACTTTTTCCGAAAATATTTCCGAAACCCTAACCCTTTGCTTCCGATTATGTAGAAATTCACGGATCCACTCTACTATCCTAACAAGAAAAGAAATAATACTTGAAGCCAAATAAAAGTTATTTTCGGAAAACTCGCTTCTGTCTCAAATGCTCATCATCTAGGAACTATTGGATTAATAGGATACGATTAATTTAAGAGAGTCAATGAGATCGTATAAACTGTTTAGATGAGGTATATAAGAAACTAGCCGATTATCCGGCGTTGCCTGGGATTTTTCCTTACACTAATCTCCGTTATCTTGAGAAAAATTAAAATCTGTCTATATTGTATGATCAAAATACTGGTTTTTGAAAACATAATCAGCAACCTAATTTTTCAAATTCATAATAATACAAATTTAACACAAAATTTGACTACACACTACTTAATATTTATATTTTTATAATGTTTTGTCGATAATTTGGATTAATTTTTATAGATAGACGTAACCTAACGCGGACTGTTTTAAAAAGCGAATAATATTGATAGTCATAGTTGTCTCGTATCTCTAACCGTTTAGGCAGCGGAAACGAATATAACTCTCTTTTGTCCCGATTTTATCGACATTTATTGTCAAAAATATTTCTATTTTTCTTACCACACATTTACAGAATAAAAGTTAGTCTATGTTCATCCTGTACACCTAAAATATTTCATTGACAAGTTTTATCACGATCGGTTCTGTGGTTTAGTCGTGATCAAGTAGCAAACAGACAGACGCACTTTTGCGTTACTCATTTATATATCAGCATGGTTCAAAGCTGTAATTGCAGCCGTGTTACGTCTCGGGGGACGGCTCGTGTAGTATTATAGTACACTCCACGTACCTCTTCACAGCTACACAAGTAAGGTGTTTGTAACCTGTGTTAATAGTCTACGAGAGAAACTGGTGAGTTTAAGCTAATATGAAACGATTTTCATAAATTCACCTGAAATATATCCTGAAAATGCAAGGAATAAAAGTTTTGAACAAATTTTTATGACAGTTTGAAGGGTAGTTTCATGCGTTTGATCCCGGAATATGATGAAAATAGTATTTTGAGAACATCTCTATAAAAATTATTTATTTTTATGTCATGGAAAAAACAAAATTAATATTTCACCCCACAAACTGGATCTCTGCGACAAATTGTTAAGGTTATTGTAAGTACACTCTACATTATAACTGTACAAAGAAAACTATTCATTAAAATATAATGTCAACTTACGTTGGGATTCTGATGGAAGGTGACGATATGATATTCTTATGGTATGGTATAAGCCTTCACTACAGTGGCGTTCCTGTTAGTACGATTGTTCACTACTCAACATAGTTCTATGTGCCCACCACCCTTTATTGGAAATTTTTGACATCTTTCAAAACGTTTTCTCAAATCCTTCGAATTTTTGTGTACAAGAAAATTGTAAAAAACAGAATTTTAAATATTAGCATAATTTTTGAAAATACTTGTGATTCATTGGATAAATGTATTTATTGTAATATTATAAGTTGTATGTATCATAGTTCTGATAAAAAGCGTATGTATCATATGATTCTCGTGTTTACATAAATCACTGATAACTTATGTTCTGTATTTAGTCTGTGTTCTTTATTAAGTTATTTAGTTGTGTAAAAAAATAATTCCCAAATAATGGAGTCATAAAGAATTTTCGTTCGTAACCTGAGAACACTTATATCTTATTGTTCTTGATTCTACATATTGCTTTTATTTATACAACTAGCTGAGTACCTATAGCTTTGCTCGCGTGAATTAATTAACATCTCCAATTTTATCTTTTTCTCATATCCTCATTGGAATCCGCTGAGAATGTTATCAATTAATGTTGGAAGTTTGATAGTATTGGTGTGTACCATCAATCCCTTATTTTCACTGATGTAATTTTTAAAAAAAAGTTTCTTGAGAAAAATAATTTCCCATTTCACTCTCTTAGGAGAGAAGTTTTGTAAAATCAATTCTTAGCTGACATATTTGTTAATTTTTTGTTCACGTTCTTCCCAATCCCCACCTCTAGGGGAGTCGTACCCCTCATGTGGTCTGAAGGATTCATTATGTCATTGGAAATACGATTATTTATCTCAGAATATACAAAAACCATGGACTGTAATATCGGTCTCTTTACGTTATTTTTACGTCTTGACCTTTCCGCCCCCAGCTCTAAGAATACAGTGCCCCTATGTGATCTCGTCTTGAACATAACGGCATTGGTAGTGGAAACATCTCGTGAACCTTAACACTATGTATCCGAATCATTTTTAATTTTTTAAATTTCAATATTAGTTTTCAATTATTTTTATCCATAAACCCATTTTCATCCCTCTACCCAAGTGGTGCTAGTGGTGTGTTTCTTTCAAGACAGTTGAGTTCAGACTTACACGATATTGGAATTTCACTATCAACTCAGCGACGCTGAAAATTATGGTCTCGTCACTGGTATGTCATGTTCGATATTTGTTCATGGCATCCCTTCCCTAGGGGTGATGGAGTTTATACGAGCTGATTGTGAACTTTGATGTCTGCGAGAATGTCACTACTAATTTCAGAGACCCGAAAACTACGATCTCAACACTAATATCGGTCACTTTCCATTAATTTTACATTTCACTCTTTCTCACCCCAACACAAAGGGTGTTTATTCCTTTTAAGGGGTGATCGTGTACTTATCTGGCAATGAGGGTATCATTTCATTTCAGCGGTAACAAAAATGATTTATTCAATACCAACAATGGTCTTTTTTTTAGTTTACCTGTCTTTCATTCCCACCCCTACCCAGGGATGCTAGGGGTATTTTATTTTAAATGAGGACTGATTGTGAACTTACAAAGCACCGATCCATCTCAACGGCACCGAAAAGTACGGTTTCGAATCTAATATCAGATTTTTCCATTATTTCTACATGTAACCCTCTTCCCACCCCCTGCCTAGGGGTGCTAGGGATGTTTTACACGAAAAAAAAAATTAGCTCAACCTAAAAGTGGCTGTGATAGCTCACGCGTGGGCTATCTAGCGGACATACAGTAACATTAGCTGCCACAGCTTATTCTCTAGCTGCCCTAAAACAGTTTTCGTCTGAACGAGACCAATTTTCTATCACTGCGGAATCTAACGCTGTGTCTGGGAGGAAGAAAGTTACATCAACAGCTATAGCTTTTAAGTTTTGCGCGCCACATCTCAGTCCCGCTCAAAAATCTGACTTACCTACAAGAACTGTTTGTTCCTCGACGCTGATCTCGTTCGTAGTTGCAGCTAAATGACACTCGGCTGCGCTGCCTTCTATGCATTCGGTTCGTTGACTCGTGACAAGTGGCGCAGCCTCAGCAATTGTTTTACGGAGTCAAATCGACCATGGCTTTCGCATCTATGAATAGTTGTATACTTGAACTAAATGATTCATTATAACGACTAAACAACGCCATCCCGACGTTGCGTAGCCCGAAATTTGAAGTCTAAATGACGAATATTTACTGTGTTTTCTTGACGTCGAGCGGCCGTACACTGATGATATTTTGAATTTCTGAAGGTTAATGTTGGCGAATACCTAATTATTATTTTAAATAATGATATTTTCAAATGTATTTCTCTAGTAAGAGTAAATTTAAAGGATATTAAAAATAAAGAAACGTTTGGATACATAAAAACTGTTTTCTTGGTATTTAAAGATATATTTTTCAAGATTTCTGAGGTGATTAGTATTTTACGTTTTTACTATTCATGGTATCAATACTATGGTGTCAACTCTTAGACAACGTAACACAAGATAATAAAACATCAATCCTACCGTTTGCGCCTTCAGAGAGAGAAGGACCCTGGATCGAATACTGGCGCGGTCGGATACCTGAAGACGGACATCGAAAAAAGAGAACGTTTGTCTGTGATGAAACAAGGTACGACCATGGAGTTGTAATAAAAATGAATGTCAAGAAAGTCGAGAAAAAATATCGAGAAGAAAGCATGAAGATAGTCGACATTGACTCACGTCGAATCAATATTACATGCTTATTGGTTGGCAACATCCTTTACTATAGATTCCCTTTTCTTATCTTGTAGATTAGCTACTTAAGCTGTGAGAGCTAATGATGTACGCTGTGATACAGAAATTCACGTAATAGCAGACGAATGTTAGCTATGCGAGCTCATGTATTGTCTGTCCGGGTGGATCAGGTATTTTTTTCAGTGTACCCCCACAGCTTTTGGAGTCAGTATTGCTGGAGTCTGAAAATAACCTTTCAGTATTTCGAAACCGCTCATTAAAATCGCACAAAATTATGAAATCAGGGGCGCACAGTTGGAGGTGAACGGATTTCTTTTTCTTTCAGGGTCAGGACATACTCTTTTGACGAGGGGAATCTTAACAGAACGCGTCACGAGGAGAGCACAATCATAATCTTCTTGATCATAAATTAATCCTCTGGCGATCTGTGAACAACGCTGTCAAGAGTAAGGCGAGTGAGAACTTAGAAGGAAGACCAAAGAAGAAATTGAAACATTCCTAATGTTATGTACACGTCAAATAGGGACGATATAAACTACTATGGAATACTATTTTACACAAATTTTGAAGAACACAAGGGACGTCCAAAGAAAACTTTGGATAATCTGGGAAATGAAACAATGAAAAATGAGATTTATCGATACAAAGTTCTATCCCCAAGTAAATGCGTAACCTTTAAGATCCCTTTTACGTAACTTATTCTGTCATTCATTGTATTCGAGTCACATTTTTTAGATTTACCCCAAATTTCACGTCACAATGCGACTAAATACAATAGATTAGTAATATACTTAAGAATTATTTTTTAAGAATTAAAATCAGTTTTATAAATAAAATATTTTATGTCAGTATAAATCCAGGATTTTACGTAATAGTAAAATGGGTATTGAAGTAGTCCATTGAGTTTGGTATTTCGTATTTTAGTCGTTGAATGTTATTGACCATCTTTATTGAATACAAACGTTACCATTAACCGTGAAAATATATAGCAACATCAAAAAGGTAAATATTAATTAGCAATGATCGACTTTTGAATTAGAACAGTCCTGTTGAATTGACTTCTGAAGTAATTCCTATACGGAAGACAAATTTAATAACAATACAAAATACCAATTAAGGAAAAATGAAATTTCAGATAGTTGTTTGTTATAGAATTATTTTCAAATCTACGTCGTATTTAATTCCTTTTCCTACATAATACACGGTTGGTGCCACGAGAGGAATTATTTTCCAGAAGAACGTATAATTACCTATATCTTTAAATGTTTATCTCACTATTTTGTATTCCATCTCCATATAAAACAATACAATGCTTTAGTAATATCTAACCAATTCTCTCGTACAAAGTAATGGTGATAATAAATAAATAAATTTATTGTCAAAAAACAGTACAAACTGCGTATGACCACGTGGAGGACAATAAACTAATTTACTCTACGGAAGCAAGCAAGGGACCATCCCATCAATTCCGATCAAGGACCCTAAGGCAGAGGCGGATTCAAAAATTTCAGCAAAAGTTCCTAGATAAGATAAAAAGTTAGCTGCGAGTTATAATACTAATAGAATGTCAATATGTTTGTAATTTTAAGCAAAAAAATACATGTACAAGTTATTATCGAACTATAGATTATTCTGAGTATAGTGTTTAAAAATCATAAGAGTTGAAAAAACACTAAATTCACGATTTATTGTTACAATAAACACGCCCCTAGACAAAGCCTAGAGAACCTGTATAAGAAATCCGCCTCTACCCGAAGGAAAAACGGAGAAAAACCCGGGCCAGGATGGGGCTACAGAATTAATGTACACAACCGTGCCAAAGTTGAGTACACATAAAACTAAATTAATATGAGCCATACGGCAACACAACCATGCAAGAAAATAGTTTTTGAAATTGTTATAAGTTATTTAAAAAGTACTACAGCAATGGCGTGATAAAGTACAAGACGAATTTAACTTTAATTATAATCAATAAATTCTTTTANTTTTAACCGCTGATTTGAACAGATTCAATTTCATAATATCTTTTATATTCTTGGGCAGGGAATTATATAGAACGATTCCCGAATGATAAGGTCCTTTTTGGCAAAGAGTGGTTGACACTCTAGGGCTAATAGGGATACATCGACATCTTGGTCATATATAGAAAGACGTCCTATGACATCAATAGATCATGTGATAATTTGACGACACCTTTCACTCAAGTCTAACTCTCGAATCTATGTATAGTTAGTTGCTAGTACCCGAATCAAAATCATAATATATACGCCTCCTACATTAAAGTCTTTTGATAATAAGTCAACAGCCAACAAACATTCCTCTTTGGAGAAGTAATTTGAGGAGTTTGTGCGAACATAAAATTTGATTATGGAATTAAAGTTCATTATATTTTATTAATATTATTCATTTGTAGTTGACAAAGTTTATCGTTAACATTCGGAAACTTGACTATTCCAATTTTGTATTATATGTTCAAAAGGTCCAATGAAACCGAGTTTCCACCAGACTTATTGCTCCTAAGTGCACCGGGCTCTCGAATAAAATCCCATTAGAGACCTTGTTCTTTCGGAAATATACGGCAAACGCTCTTGCAGGTATCAGGCCTCTCCTTGAGGTCCAAACAAGTTATTCCCCGACTGCTAAATATCCTTCCCACCTCGGGACATACATCTGAATAAATCTCTCAAACTGGACTTCGAACAGTAATCGCTGAGTTCGAGGCTTCGCGGCTTAGCCGGTTCTTGCCCCAAGTGGTACTTCAACCGACGCGGCATGAGGAGGCGTCTGATTAACTCGATCGAAGCCAAAGGATGCCAATGTTGCGGCCTCGGGGGCGGCGGTTCATTGACTGCCGCGTCCTTCCCGAAACAAGCAAATAAGCGGCACCCAAAATACTCCACGTAGGGTGTAAGCGGGTGGCGTCTGAGAGTGCGGTGACGGCGGTAACACCCAGACAATGCCGAGGGGAGGGGCGGAATCGCGCGGCACCCCTTGTCGTTAGGGGAGCTGACGCAGTCGCTCGGTATGTGCGGCGCTTGAGCGGTTGTTGCGCGCAGGTCGCGGCGCGGGGGGCCCCGACGGTGGCGGCGGCGACGACGAAGGCGGCGAGGCGGCGGCAATTGGAGCCGCCCCTCCCGCGCGCGGCTTCCTTTGATGTTGCCGCCGAACTAATGTGCAGGTGCGAGGCGCGGCGCGGCGCGGCGCGGCGGGCGCTGCGGAGGGTCGAGGTCCGCCCGGCCGCACGCCGCTGCCGCCGCCGGGGCCGCTGTACGCCTGCCGCTCTCGCGCGAGAAGCCCTCGCGCGCAATCGCACTCGGAATTATTTTCCTACTTAATGGCGCACAAAGGTGCGTTTTTCACCAAGTGTTACGTTAACTTTGTCATGCGCAAAATTATGATTGTACTGAAAATTCGCTCGAAAATATCTTACACAATACATCGCGTATAACACGTGGCAGATTTTTTTCAACAAAATCGACAATGGTTCTGTATTTCTTTTAAGACCTGCGTGCTCGAGTTTTCTATCATTTGAGCGAAATACTTGAAACACGATTTATTATATACTTATGTATTGACTATCCGTTTGTGTAAGTTCTGAGGACTGAATATGAATTGGGATCAATTAGCTTGTTAATACACGAAATTATTTTGAACGTGAATCACGTTCCGTGTGCAAAACCGTGGCAAAACGTACTGCATCTTATCCCACGCAATCCCACACACCGTGCCACACGCTACTCGTCGTTCCTCTTCGTGGGTATGGAAACGAACTTCCACCTAGAGTGATAGAAATTCCAAAAAAAACAACAACGCAAAAACATGCAGAGGACTCTCTGGGTGCCAGTTCCCTCTCGTGTGTTGAAATTCGTTAATATCGTATTCATCATGGAACTGAAATTACATTTCCGCTCGTGCGAAGTGTCCCGAAAGAAGGTGCTGGAAGGAAGTTGCCCATGGAAGACTGGAGGTGTCCAGATAATGAGACTCCACACGAACACTTGGCGCCCGCGTCATAGGGACCATCTAATTTCGCAAGTGTCGGCGCTGCGCCTGCAGCGAACGGCCGTTCGCAGGCTCAACGAGGCTGTCTCTCCACCTGGGTGGCCGCGTGCCGGTCGCCACCACCTTCGCTGCCTCCGCCGCTAGTGCAGCGTTCTTCGACGTTAGCGCTTCGAATCCCTGCACAGTGTGAGGATCCTTTCGAGCTGCTCGATAATGGTCGTGGTATCTTCATCGACAGATACAGTGCCGAAGGAGAGTCAAAGAACAAGATAACGCTCAAGTCCTGAACCGAATTTCCAGAGTCGTAAGATCAAAATGGGATTGAGCCGTAGTTGCATTCTATTGATGGTCTGCAGCATCATCTTTATGCTTCTGGCTCCCTACTCTTTACTGAACAATTACCAGGCGATGAAAAAACATAAATTGTTATTCACTCCGGTTTAAGAGACATAAATGATTAACTTTTCATTAAAGCGAGTTTTAAATATTTGGCACGTAGTTTTGGCTGCTTCGGTGTGGCTTACTGTTGTCAAGTTATTGAGTTTCGTTGGTGGATGAGTGTTACCATCTTTCTAGATATTGATTACGAATTCAGAATTAAAATTCCTCATTCTGTTTCATTTGAATCATCATTGATTCTTTCTATAGTATTCTTTTTATTTCTTTCTATAATACATTTTTATTGAATTATTAATAGTATTTTAATTTAGACATTTTTGTTACCGAAAACCATTTTTCAAAAGTCTTTAATGGAATTACAAGATACGTTGCCAGTAATGATATGTAGAGGGTAGTTCTCAGATTTGGTGTGTATTTTTTATAAAACAGCGAACTTGCTTATTATTCGTGATAGTGTGTTTTTTTACGCCCAAAGCGTTTAACATCATTGTTTACTAGAAACTGCCTGACAGGTTCTACCACTGTGAGTAATCTCATGGTTCATCATCACTTATGTTTAATTTGGTAAATAAATTTCATTTGAAAAGATCATCTGTACACCCATAAGTGTGCACCACATAAGTCTGTGAACGGCGCAGATATCGGTATACATCCGGAGTTATTGGAAACTTAATAGTTGTTACTGATTATTTTTAATCCTTTTAATCAAATTATTTTTATGTTAAGATGCATTGTCACAGAAACATGAACTTTATGATAATATTGTATCAAAGCAATTCATTGAATATTATTTCTGGTGCGTGAATTTTCCTACACTAACTTCTTTTTTAAATAACGAACTTTACAATAATTGATCGCATACGGAAGTTATTTTATGAAAATATTTGAAGTGAGTTGTAATATGAAACAGAAGAAAATGAATACCTGAAAAAATGACTGCTATATGTTCTGGAAAGTGTGTTTTGTCGTCGTTGACTCAGTAAATATGAACATGTGAATCAAGAAAATGAAAACAAGAGGAGTCTTATTTATTCGAACCTGTAAATTGTTGATATTTAAGACTTTAATTTTTTTAAATATTTATATTAAAACCTTATATAACTTTGCAAATTCTTCTATTTGCGAAGATTTAGTGCATTTATAATTAATGTATTATATGATCTGCTGATTTTCCCGGTTTCGCTCGGGTCATAAGTGACGTAATTTGTATAGGAGAGTTTATTTTTAATGAATTTGTGAATAAATACTTATATTAAGAAATTTATATGTGTTTTCAATTGAGTGTATTATTGATTTACTTGAACTATTTCACGTGCGTGCACAATTACTATCTGAATCTTACTACCTTTCGCTATATCTCTTATGACGCTGTAAAAACATGACTTTCGCGAAAAACCCATGACTTTCATTCACGAGTTCTAGGTGAAAATTTAAAAAGCCTACAATCTATTCTAACATTACGTAGGTATGCGACACCGCTGTTGTTAGACACATGCCCAGAACAACAGTATGAAGTTACCGCCGGATTACGTTTTTTCAACAAATGGTAATATATTTCGAAACAATGCAGACTTGTACATCACGCATGGACCTAGCCTATGTATTTCCTGCGTGTGTTTTGAGGTTTTCTTCATATGGATAAAATCGAATTCTGTAACTACTTGGTTTTATGATTTTAGATGTCATACACCGAAAGACATGATTTTAATGTCATATTCTGGCTTAAAAAAACAGTTAAAACTGCGTATGAAGACGCCGAGGACAATGAGTTGATATAATATAATTTTGGATATAATTTGATAATATAATTTGGATTACTAAGATTGAGATTCCCTTATTGTTGGCTTTAAATGCATTCCTGATCTTTTCTTAGCTGTCATCTTGAATACTCAACAAATTCTCTTAATTCTTTTTCTTCAAATATAACGTCCTTTGGGTGTAATATATCATATAGGTTTTTTTTGATACGAATTAAAAATATATTACTCTGATCCAAAATGTTATTCGTTCCTAACATATTATAATTCTTTGTAGAACTCATTAGTGTTACTTTGTTTTCTAATGAAAATACAGACATGAAAAAAATCATATGATAAGGTTACATTAATGTTGCATTAGGCATTAAATGTCCTCTGTCTCCCACATTTAAAAAATGCCATATCCTGAATCTTTATATCAATAGTTGGAAATATCTTTGAAGTTCAGATTTTTCCTTTCTAAAGTGTTTGATACGATTAAGGCGATATAAATAATTTGATTTTTATTCATTTTAAAGTTAAGTATTTTAAAGTATTAACTTTTTATATCACATGCTTATTGAAACGTTCTGTTCTTCAAAGCACAAAATAAATGTTATTCGTCCATAATGAGGTCGAAAAATCTTAAATTATTTATTTTGTTCTTTAATGGCATTCCAAAAAATTAGAATGTATTCTCGTTTTAAACTTCGTGAAATATGTAACCCCTAATATCATTTGGAAGTTTGTTCCATACCCTGATTACAGTATTTGTGAATGAGTGGCTAGCGTAGTTTGTTTTGTGCTGCGGTATCTGGAGCAAAAGAATTTCTTTCAGTCGAGATGTAGGGAGGAAATGAACATTATTGAGGTGTTTGAGAATAAATTATTTTATAGTACAGGGCGAGGAAATGCTTTTTGGGGTCGATTGTGGAGACATAGTAAGTCATTTTCAATCTAATATACGGACATACGATCAATCTTCCTAAGTTCATAAATGTACTGAACTCGTTTTGTAGTAACCGAAGTGCAGCTGCCTGCTTGCTGTTTGCACAGATTTAGTGCATTAACTTGTGATACTTGTTACTCATATAATTGAAGCGTTTGCCGTGAATTTCGCTTATTTAGCTATATAAAATAAATTTTCGGTGAAACAAGTGTATCTAAATTTAGTTAGCCAAAGTCGTATTCAACCTCTTGAGAGAATTAAGCTCAAATTTATTGTTGTATGGAGCGAAGGGAAATGAAGCGTTTCTTATAACTATCCACTACAAACTGAAATTAAATTATACAGAAGAAAAGAAATAACAAGCTAATTGTTTCCCAAGTACTTGCTTGCTATGGGTTGTTTTCTAAAAGGAACGTTCTACCTTCGCTAGAGTAAGTAGTCTGAATTTGTTCCCGGGGATATGTTAACTCGTTGGTACGTTTCCTCGTCGTCGAACATTATTGTCCCTCTCCTGAAAATTTTGTATCCCTCTACCTAGTAGATTTGCCTTGAAACAAATTAACTTACCTTATTTTCCTGCACGCTGTCATGCACATTTTTAAACTGATATTTTTGTAATAAATTATTTATTCCATTAATATTTTTGAAAGTAACAGTTGAAAAACCAATGATAAATTACCTATATAATTTGCATTATATCTTTGTATTTTAATATTTTACCGTGTTCATTTTAATTATATTTTTGTGAGAAGATTGGTCCCTTATTTTAGCATAAAAAATTTATTTGTATTAGTTTTGGACACGTCACGTATTACAATTGTCCAATAGCAAGATCTCTCATCTTCACAGCAATTCCTTTTGAAATAGTGAAGTAAAGTAGTAGTAGTAAAGTCCTTAGTAAAGGATGTTAGGGATTAATTTGCCTTTTTCATGTATCTTACTAAATATAATAACTTACGAAGCCCGTGGTCCAACTCATCCCGCGGGACATTTTCTATATACACTTTTCGATCGATGGAGCCGGCACAGGAAGGGGTTTGGCAAAATGTTACCTGACGAATGAAGATAATGTGTCATATTTATTTATTTGTAAAACATTATTTTGATACTCATCCAAAAAAGCTGTTAATTCATATTTAACTGGTCAATTTCTTTATTTAAAAATGTATTTTTGGTATTTCATATTATTTGAAAATATTTTCATTTTGTAATGTATGACGGGATAATTCCGAACGCAGTTTTCTATTTTCTCTCTCCGGTCATGCCACATCGAATCATAATTCTGACTACATAGATTTTAACATTAAGTTGTGTTCCCAACGTGTGATAAAAAATTTGATGTAAAGTGTTCTATAACTAGTGGACCGTAAAAAAGTTTCGTGGACCGCATATGATCCGAGGACCGCCAGTTGGACAGCGCTGAATGGACATGAATAAGTGTTAATGATTATGCTAATGATGAGAAGTGCTCTTAAATATTCGCAATTGACTGTTTTCCATGTTTCGATAAAAAAGAATTTGCACGAAGTGATAACAATTTAATCTCGAATCATTATGTTTTGTATTGTGAAAAATCGATATAATCATTCAACCACTTTATATATTCGTTAATACCTTATTTAGTCCTATTTTGAAAACCAAATAATATGTTTTTTAATTTATCATTTACAGAGCAAATTTATTTTTAATATAGAATTGTGGACTCAAAAAGATTGATCGAAATTATGATGTTACGCAAAAAGTGAATTTAAGGTAAAATATAAATTTATGGACACAATTGCGTATTAAAACCTATTTTGTCACTAATAGTGTAAGCAAGTAAAATACATTTTCGAGCAAACCCAGGCAAAAGATGGATGTTACAATTTTTTAGTTTTGACCAGGAAGTTTAAACAGGTTACACGGAAGATATTGAATTCATTAGTCCGGTTTCTACAAGTATGTTGTGTGTGTTGTGGTTTAAGGAGTTAAATTTTGAAATTCTTTTCGTACGTACTAGTCAGAACACTCTTGAAATCCCCATTGTAATGTTGTCCAGACCTTCTTCTGTGTACGCTGCAGTAGCAGAGCATTTGAAATTAGAATATTCATTTTCTTCATAGTATCTTCCAAGAGAAAATCGTATCTATAAGAATATTTTTTCAATTTTGTATTTATTTCGACGATATCCTGATAACTTCTCAAATCTAAAACTAAGACCATCACCCACCAACAGTCAATTTCTGCAACATTGCAGAAGATAAATGAAACGTACGGATATATGACATGGATTTTATCGTTGCACGGATGAAAAAATTATATCTTTTTCGCTGACATTTGGTTAATATAATTTTTCAAGTGTTTTCATTTGTGTGTTAATGAAATTTCGTTTTAATATTATAAAATACCTTAATATAAGATTAACTTCAATAGTCAAAATATCTTTCAACTGTGTTTTTCTCATAATATTCGAGCCTTTGCCTATTTTATCAGTACCTTTCAATTTTTACCGCAAGACCTCTCGGCAGTAGATGACGAATTCAGATCTTCTCTATTAATTGTCTTACCTACTTGCAGTATTTTCTGCGTAAACTTTTTACTTGATTTGTAATTTTTTCTTGATATATTGAATGTACGTACAGGTAAATGGTGAATAGGGAATGTAACACATTCCATCTAAACTAGAAAGTGGATTTAAGATACGTAACGCGAGAAAGTTTATCCCTTCTCGGAAAACGAAACGAAGTGCCAAAGGGTGATTGACCCTTTGAGTTTTCTCGTGCTTGAAATTGAGATCAATTCATTCTCTGATTTGCTCTCTGATATATCACGACAAGCCGGGGACTGAAACATGGAATTCGAGTCATTAGTATTCACCATTAATTTTTATTTCTATACAATTTGATTTTTTGTTAAGTACTTTGTTTATTTTGAAATCAATAATTATAACTTTAACGACAATTTCTTTGGATTTGATCACAAATTCCAAAAATTAAAAATTATTTTCGAACTTACCAGCGTTCATATAACATCATCAGGGCTACAAAAAAGTATAACATTAAAACCAATAAAAATATATGACACTTGAAATTATAAAACATTGTACAAAAATACTCTTTAGAAGACAAATTACATAAAAAAGTTACACAAATTACGGGAAGAAAATATCAATACTCAGAATAAATAATTTTGACGTACCTCGTTCAGAATTCTTAATTAAGAAAATTTTCATCCACCAACCAAGCACGCAACCTCTCATCCTCCAATACTTGCTTATCATTGTTCCTCAGTGACATACATATTTGTATTTGGAAAATTTATTTTCATAACTCCTCTGTTTCTTTTAATTTTTATAAGTTGCAATCCTCCCTTGTGGCTTCATAGGATAGTATTCATATTTGTTCTTTGAGCGCTAAAAACTTCACTCGTACCCATTACTGTGCACCTCTTTTCACGCGCATAAGTAAATGTTACGTGGGATTTTTCACGTTATCTGCAATTAATTAATTGTACTCCTCTTCTTATTGTACTGTCCTTTTCTTTAAATATAGGATGATCGTATAGACTCATTAATTACGTCGTTCTTCGTTAAATTATTTAAATCATAGTTATTAAATTCTAAAATAATAGTTTCTTTGATATTGAGGGTTATAAATATACAGTATATTTATTGCAAGAAAATTTTATTAGTAATGTACAATAGACGCTTATCTGTTGTATTTATGATGCTAGTAGGATGTAATGTAGTCTCATGTCCGAGTAGACAATTTTAGTGTTTTTTTTAATACTTAGAAAAGGCGAATGACTTCACTTGATTGTTTACCCCTCTGGTGGCTGAGGTGGCAGCGTTCTTGCTCTTCACCAAGTCACCCAGACAATTTGTAGCTTTTTCACATTAATGTCCCAGTTCATATAGCTGTGACTACTGAAAAGCAAACCTTCCTTCCTCTATCCAGCTCCTCCTAGTATCAATAACTCTATTACTAACTACTTCTACTAACCCCTCCATGTGGGCCATGTTGTTGGTAAACCCATCTAACTTGCCCACCTATCCTAATACCATTCTACCCTCCTACCTCCTATCGCTCCAATGTAGATAAGCACACTACATTTCCCATGTACAAATACAACAATAAAAAAACTTGATTGTTGACGATAGTGAAAGAAAAAGTCAGTGCCTCTTAAAATAAAATGAGAAATAAATATCTTCTATTTACAGTCTACGTTTTGTAATACCTACGGCATTGACTTTTTTCCCTCTTTTTTTCTTCGCTTCTATATTTGATTAACATTTCATTTTTTGATGCTTAGTGCTTCTTTTCTGTAACTAAGTTTACAACATCGTTTTATTTAGCATCTTCCGTTGTATATGTCTTCTTTTGGGGTTCAATATATATAAAAAAAGAATATGATTATCTGAACTTAATATTCGAAACAAGAGAAAATTGTGACTCACATTTTATAAAAAAAGAAGTACTCCGTTCTTTACCTCTACGTCTCCAAAATGATGTTACTGCGATAGCAATACTGCGGCTACCAAGGTATAAAACCCTCAAATCTAAGAATGTTACGTAAAACTAGGAGGCTTTGAAGTAAATAAATTCTCACGGATATAGTTTGCGAAATATAGCTCTAATATCTGAAATAAAGAAGGAAGTTCATGAAATTTTATAAATAGCTTAATATAAGTAGCTTACAAAACACTCCTGTTTCTCACTAAATGTATCACTAAAAACTGATCAAGAAAACTGATCTACATAAATAAATACTTTTATGGAAAGTGAAAACACATGTCATCAGCATTGTAAGAATTATAATTTTGTCACTTGGAAAATAGATTATATCCCTCAATTTATCAGATATGATTAACTTGGTATCGATCAATTAATGGGTTCAAAAACTCACTTTCTTTATTATAAAATTTGTAAAGGAATAAGGATACTAATGAAAGTCACACATCAACATATCCTACGTTATTGAGAATTTTTGGTGGATATTTATTGTACTTTAAAACGCGGTTATTTATGCAAAATTCCAAAAATGTAATCTAAGTTGCAGCAACGTATTAGTAACATTTAATTAAACAAGGAAATGGTTAACATATTAAAATATATTGTATTAATTTTCCAACTTGTAAAAAGAGTTTTTTTCGTGTTCGATAGAACACTTCAAAAAGAAAAACAAAAGTAATAATTCATCTTTAGGCTGCAGTTTACTCAATACCATGTTCCTACAATCGCCTCAACTTCAAGGAAAAAGTCATTCATTTTTTCTCGAGTTCCACCGCATGACGTTCCACGTTATTTTCTGTCAATCCGTTCGTGGACGCAATATCTGATAATGGCCAAATGGTTTATATATGATTTACTTGAGGGATGTTGTTGCATTAAATACTTTTCGAGCTACGTACGTTGGAAACGTTTCGAATATTTTTGTTCATCTTTTATATTATGAATACTCAATGAAATTATGAATAATCATTATTTTATATTGCATTAATATTAGACGTTATTTTCATATTTTTTCGAGTTTAAAAAATACTACGGATGTAATTGAGGAATCTTTCTGTACTGTCCTAATATAAATTGAAGATAGGTTCATAATATCTTTATAACAAATATTGGTAGTACTTGTTTCCTCTTGCTTCATCAGCAAAGTCGTCACTAAAATTTTTTAAATTCTAAAGTGTTATAGCAGTCGACATAAATTTGTTTTCTTTCGCATTCACTGTGGACAAGTTATTCCATTTAAATGACGCAAAAGTTTTTATTTTATTTAGAAGTTAAAAAGGAATCCAATTTCTCTTCGAATTTTCTCATTGCAGACTCGTTTTTCACTTGCTTACGTGCATTAAATAAATTAAAAATACATACATGATACTCTCACCGTTGTTGCAAAGTATAACAAACGAAAAATTATTCGTAAACTTAGCTGTAAGATTAGTCATTGGTGGAAAGAACCTGTCAATTTAAATTTCGCAAGTAATCACGATCAACTGGTCAGTGCTTTTGCTTATAACGAAGACGAGATAATTTGTGTCTGTAAAGTATTCAACATTCGCTTCCTCACCGTATATTTCTTCACCCTTAAAGTGTCATTTTTTACGCCTCGTTTTCAATATGAAATACTAATCATACTGCCAAGCTGCAAAAGCCATTTATTGTTTATGTAGGAACATTTTTCTTGGCACAGATTTTATATTTTGGTTGTGCTTTTGGGAGGATTTTTAAAACGAATAGATTAATTTTAAGTGACGATGTACTTGCTACAGCACTTGACCAAGGCGTTCTCGCAATGGATGGAGAGTAAGACTAGTCGATCGTGAGGCCGAAGCTTCCGTTGTCTGCGGCTGCACCTCCACCTGCCCGGGCGCTCCTGAGGCCTCGATTGGCCATCACGACGCGGTCTCAACGCCATCGCATCGGCGTCAAGCGACGGCGCGATGGCGCTCGCTGCCCGAACGCGCGCCCTCCTCCATTGCCGCACACTGTGTCCGTCGGCGATTTCCACTTCTCCGGCATAAAATTACGTTCTGAAGGATCAATTAAAACGATGGACTCGCTCCCGGCTGGTTCTCCCGGCGGTGCTAATGAGGCCGAGCGCTAGTTGCGCTTGCCACCGCCGCCGCTGCCTTCACCACAGCGCCCCGCGTGGCCTCATCAAATGATAGCCTGTGAAGCAGGCAAGCGGCATCCTTTGAAGTGCAGCGTCCGCTTCTTACCTGGCTATTCGCGACCATCACAACCCATTCGACACTAATTTGGATAATTTCTCTCTCCGTCTCTCGAGATCCTCGCCAGATGCGTGCGAGATCTCCGCGGGAGGGTGGAGCTGTGACAATGCAAGCATGCGAAATGCTCTGTGATGAAGTGTGACGGGTTACGTGGGCGGTAATTCTTCATTTAAAATTTTTTAGCCTTTGATTTGACAAAGGAGATTGGGATTAGCGTTATGGAAATTGACCCAGATCTTGTTCGGTTAATGATGGAGGACCAGGCGAGAATATGAACCCTTAGTGAAGACTCATACATTTCCCTGCCGTGGCTGCACGCTGAAAAGCTACATTTTGACGATGTCATCCTCTTCAAGGGGCTTGGGTACTCATCAATTAATATTCATTTCTCGAAATAACTAGTTTCGATAAACAGTTTATCTCTGAATTATTTTCTACTGCTTTGTGTTCTTTACTTAGGTCCATCTCTTTACCTCCGGCGGCAACTCCTCATGCTACGACACCTTTGCCACTTGCTAACTTTACCCGACAATCTGGTACACAACGCAGTATTTCATCCTCCCTCTTCTTCTACCCGTTTCTACAACAACAGACTGAGAGCAACCAAAGCATTTGGATATAGCTGTAAACAAATTAAGGAAACCTTGAATATACGCACACCAAATGTCTTAAATCAAAGTTTCAATAAGACTCCTCCTTGGGCTTTGCACAAGCCGAAGATTAATTTCGATCTCTTGCATCATGACAAGAAGAACACTCCAGCTCCGATGTTGAGGGTATACTTTCACCTAATCCTCGACAAACACAGGGTCCATATCAAAGGACGAAGCATGCTGATGGTGTCGGTTGCTCCGTGGTTTTCTCCGTGAGACCTGTGGCCACCGTCTAGGCGACCTGTGCAGCGTTTACACCGCTGAGTGCTACGCCATATTGAGAGCATTGCGATAAACAAAGTGCTTCCGTGGATCACATTTCCTGTTTTGTTCTGATTCTGGAAGTGTCCTTAAAGCAATCCAGAATATGTATCCATCTAATAAGCTGATACAGAACATCCAGGATGTGCTTTTGACGCTCCAAAGTGATGGAAATAACATAACGTTTTTCTGGATTCCCGGACACGTGGGAATCAGAGGAAAAGAGGAAACAGACGTTTCCGCACAGACACTTCTCTGACAGTGCGTCACCTACTAACGGTTTGCCAAAGGTACTCGAGTATACGGACACAAATTGGTCTGGCTGCAGATTTACCAACAATTCTCGAAAATGAAACGATTAAAGTTAATAAACTATTGAATTTTGTGAGTAGATCGGTGTTCCTCCCACAAGTTCTCGGGAGGGTTTAAAATTTGCATTCCTTTTTCATCTTTATTGTCTTCTTTCCTTTCATCATTTGTTTTTGTAATTAGAAAATATACATTTTAGAATTTTGTTCTTATTTATGATAAAATGTATTGGGCAACTGTTTTCTTTTCTTTTATTTTCTTTCATCTTTGTATTTAGATATTTGCTGAATTCAGGGGGGGTATTTTAGTTGGTATGGTCGAGATATTCGGCGAGTCCCACACATGGGGAAGAGTCACTACGGCTCTTCTCTTTGGTGCGAAACTGCATTTTTCCCCACCTGCATGGGCTCTAATGACTTGCGAGGGGTCAGGCTCGTGAATATGCATTTCCGCGTCAACGTCGGACAATGCACAATCCGACTCGGAGGTAGGAAGAACAGAGACGTTCTTCTTTCGTCTCTGAGACTTCTTCGATGTTGTTTAGCTTGTTTGTATAAAGTTAACAAGGTTCAGGGGTTTAGTCTTTGAACCATTCTTTGTTTTTGTCTATTTAGTACTTGCTGGGGTACGTGGCACACTGCTGGTCTTTGTCCGTGAATTAGATAGACGAGCTGTGGAGGGAGTTTTTGGCTTGACGGGATTAGCTTGGATATTTTTCTTGCCAAATTTTGCACTGGCATGTACGACGTTGTCGTAGACACGTCAGTGAAATCGGCCTGGACTGATACGCTCATCTTTATTACAGGAGTCTTGACTGCAGTGGAGTAACTGATAGAAAATACAGGGTGTAATGCCCTGTATTTCTTCTGTGCTTTACCGTACGAGATTTTCTCCGTTGTCTTCATACCCTGCACTTTCTTTCTTCCAGAAAGACGACACACTCTCTGCTCCACACTGGGTGGCTGCCTGTGCAATTAATGCACTTTTCAGGTCCCGCACATGAGACGCCGGGTTCGTGTGCACTTCCCGCATGTATCTCGGCCCTTAGAAGATGTTGTATGTCCAAACCTCTGAAACTTAAAACAGCCCAGAGGATTTGGTATAAAGGCACGTACCGGCAGGTTAAGCCATCCAGCCTTGAGATCTTTGGGTAGTTTGGGACAGTCAAATGTCACGATGAAGGAACTGGTCTTCTGCGGAACACCATTAACCTTCCTCATGATTTGACCGACCTCAACTACGTGGTCAGCCTCCCATTCTACAACAAGCTCTTCTGTTGACATGTCCATGATGTCTCTGCAAGATACGACTCCTTTGCAACGATTGTGCAGCATGAAGTTCGCACTTGACAGAGAACTCTTCCAGTTTTTCACAACTTCAGAGGGTCAATGCTTGTTTGTTGGTGTTGATGTCCAACAACATTGAACCATTTCTTAGTCGTTTTATACTTTTCAGTTTGCACAGATACCATCCAGTGCTTTATAAATATGAAAGGGCGAAATTTTTCCAATGTTCCTTCCTTTCTTTTCATTATAATAAAAACATTCGCATGCGTATTGTTCTGTTTCTTTTCTGTTGTTTCTGAAGCGGGAGGACTGAGAACCCTCAGTCGCTTCGAAGACGTTTGGGTGGAATACTTGCCTTGCGACACATCCTCTCCGCAACACGGGGCCCCGAGCTGAGTCTGGCATTATTTACACTGACTTGTGCTATGCTCATTCCTTTCTCTTTCCTGACCTCCCTTGGTCACCTCTTGTTCTTTTCGATCCCGACGCTATGAAGGCTAGGGTATCTTTCATTTTCCTCATTCCTCTCATTTTTTGTCCCCCTTATTCTTTGTCCCCCCCTCATTTTAGCCTCCCCTCCATTTGATGTGTGTTGTGAGATATGTTTTGGTGTGTTGTAGATCAGGAGGGTTTTTACTTGGTACGGTTGAATCATTCGACGAGACCCACACGCGGGGAGTCATGTGGCTCTCCCTAGTGCATAACTGCATTTTTCCTACATGTACAAGTTTTTCGGGCTTCAATGACCTTTGATGTCGACATGAGCCGTAAAGC
>NNCF01127239.1:465500-475520 GCA_002313205.1 Laupala kohalensis | reverse complement strand
CCTTGAGGTTGAGGATTTTTTAAAATAGAGGTTTAATACTTCCTGGCGGCTAATGAAGGCAAGATCTCCGGCCTTTAAAACACGCAACTTTCCACCATCGCGCCAATGGTGGTCGCTGAGGCATGTCCAAAGCTTACGGTGTCCGAGGACTGGTGGCGCAGTACCTGTCCCCAGCTCGGGGCCGTGGGGTCCCCAAACCCATTCTGTCGAAACTGAGCCCCCTGCGGGGAGCTTGAGAACGACCAAACCATTCTGGTAACCTCGTGGCTGCGAAGAAATTCGGAACCGTTGGCATGTAAGCTTACCAAACGTATTAAATCAACATAATAGTAAGGCTCCGTCTTGTGTTTTATATAATCCAAATATAAATTTTCCAGATGCGATGTTTAGGGCATATTTTTATTTAATTTTTTATTTAATATTTTGAAATGGAAAACTTTTTCATCAAATTATATCCTTAGTAACAACTAACTTACGTTTGCGGTCGCTGTGAGGCGACAGTAGTAGTGGCAGTGGATTACTTATACATTTTGTCACTGCTGATCTATTAAATGATAGTGTAATCAAAAATGAAAATAGTGATGTAAAACTGTAAATAACATAATATTTTCTAATAAAAATTTGGAACTGCATGTATGTGTATGTTTTGTTAGCTAGCAAATTTTTAGAAAATGTTATTGTTTTCACAGTACGTGCCAGACTACTTTAAAAACTTCTCAAGATCCCTGTGTTACTTCTTAAGCTGCTCTTGTCTTTTTTCCTATCCCTCAATGTATTTTTTCCGAAAAATTGTTTCTCTGACTTTTATGTGTCCTAGACGGGTATTTGGGACACTTGAAGTGGAATGAAGGGATTATACAATTCAGAACAACATTTTTTTTCTTCATTTCTTTCTTTTTAAACCCGGTATCATATCATTATAACACAACACAGGTTGTAAACGTCTTTAATAGTATGATCTGCTTATCTAAGATTCTCTATATTATTTATCTGTATTGTTTTCATCCGTTACTGTGCCTCTTTGCAATGATGTTCCTTCATTTTTCTAATATGTAACATTTGTGTTGTTATATTTTGGAAGTCTTGGAAATATTCTTCTGTTCTTGACATTTTTCCAGGTTCCTTTTGGATCGATTCCAACTTTCTTCAATAATGAAATCAATTTTCCTTGTTCTTCGGCATTACATTCACAATCAAATAAAACATGACAAACATCTCATTTTCTGGTTGTACATTCGGTATCTTGCCCATTGGATTCTTCAATACATTACAGAGCAACAGTACCAAACCAACTGACGTGGATCGTTTTATTCATCAAAGTAATATTTTCCAACGACTCTGCGCGACGTGATTATTTTCAATAAGTGTGTCGGGGGTGTAGATTGTGAGTTACATTTAAAGTGCCTAAATGATGTTTAATGATTCAGAAGGTGATTTCCCCTTCAAAATAAAAACAATTATACTAAAAAGTGTAAATTGAACTACTACGCTACGTTACAAGAATAATACGCGCAGGTTCAATATAATAAGGCACTGACAATTTAATAGCACAAACTGAAATATTTGCAAGGACAGTACACGATATAGAAAATACATTTACTTTAGTCAGCTAGTCAGTTTGTCTCTTGTTGTTGGTTTGATAATTTTCAGTTAATGCTTACACAATTCCTGATGAGACCGATTATAACAGTTTTGAGCGTACTCACAAAGTCCTCCGGGTTCCACGTTGCTGTTCACAATTCAAAGTTTATGGAAGTCAGAGATTAAGAGTTAATGGAAAATTACCAACCATTCTTCATATACACTTTGTTCCATTACAGAGTTCCATGCACTGAAGCTTCTGACAAATATTAAAATTACACTTAGTTCATAACACANCTTTTGTGGTCGAAAAGCATTTAGTAAGTAGAACACTCGTATTTGGTCGCGATCAAATATTGACACTTTGAGCTATTCGCGGCATGTCTCGCATGGAGTGACGGGGCTAGAGAGAGACGGTGCGTTCGCTAGCACAGATCGTCACGGAGTGAAGCTTATATAAGAGTCTGTAATAAAAACAAGTGACGTTTTTCTCCGGTTACCAATTATGTCCGGATCAAAGGGTTGCACTATTTTCGTCTCTTGTTTCTTCTTTGATTGTTGAAAGCACATTGTTATCAGCACTTTTCCTTTGTCTTGTTCTAGAAGAAATTTGTACCATCGAGACTAATAAGTTCATTTGTTACCTTCTAGAATGGTTAATCAATAGAATATTCATAGAATGTAGCATAACCGCTACAAGTGAAATAATTTTAGTCTTCTATGTTTTTTTTTAATTCTTCGAAATAAGATTGTCATTTCTTATATAAATTTATTATTTTGCTTTTAATGTGATCGTGATAATAAAAAGTGATCGTATTAACCCAAAATCACACTGACCCGTTGACAATGACGTTTTGAAAGATTTCAGTGGAAGTAACTTCCAAAACTTATGATTAACCTTATTTCCAGCTAGGTTTTAGGAATAACAATATTCCACACATCAATAGAACAATATTGAGATTTTTCATTTCTTTTCCTATTCCACAAGAGAATCCGTGAATTCATTCTTGCCAATGTCATATGAATTTTTCTTTAAATATATCCATCTACTTTACAAACGTTTATATTTTATATATATTTAGGACAGTTATTTGCGTAGATTCAACATGCTGTATTTGTAATACGGTAATTTCATTATGAATATTGCTTCTCAGAAAAAGCAGTCATATTGTAATTACGTCTGTAGAACTATTACATTATTCAATGAAACGACCATACTTTTCCAGATTCGGTTTATTTTCAATTAAATAAACTTTCCCAAGTTTCGACTCTTACTGTAGGCTCTCATCAGCTACTGACAAAAAATAATTGAACTGTTTAACATGCCGGAAATGAGACAAAGAATTCACCCAAATCACAGAAAATGGAATGATATAGATCTTCTACAAAATAAATGAATAAGTTACAGAGACGACACCAATACACAGAATATTTACAGTGTGAGTATAGAGGCTCAGAATCACCAAGTATCAAAACTACAGAAGACAGAATTGCATAATACGTAGTAAAAATTTAAAAGATATATTCCGCAGTAATTTGTTCTTTGTGTGGCTATGCACATGGCCATGTGTATTTGATTTCTATCTGCAACACAACTTCTAATTGAAAATTACATATAATGAACTACGTAGTAATTAATGAAGCAAAATAATACGATCTTCTGTCTCAGCAATAGTACTATGAAGCGCACATTAGGAAACACCCGGTAAAATAATTGTTGGATTCCTATGTCTTGTACGTCGTAATAAATATTTATTTTCTCTCTTCGTCATTATTACTATTCATACACTTCCCTCCTTTGCGAACACGTTAAATGATCTTGTTAAGTTTCCTAAAAAATAAAGCAAAATACATAAAAAGAAATTACCTGAAGTACAACTACGAATGATTGCAATGCAATAACAAAACTCGTACAACTCAATAGACAAGAAGCTAATGCAATGAACAAAAATGCCAACGGTCATATGTGCTCACTAAACATTCACTAAACATTGTGATTCACTTTAAAATATCCGTATGATCTAACTTAGATGGTTTTCATAAATAATTTAAGTAGTATATTTCATCCACACAACTCCTCTAGGGCAACCTCGTTTGTATTTTATCTGATTCATAGATTAGTGCAGCCGAATGGTAGAGAATTGATGCAAAAATTAAGATAGAGCTAATTTTTTAATTACAATATTCTAAGCGTCGAGGCCCTAACTAATTTCCAAAGGTTTTCCAACAAGATTTTGCGCCGCATTGTTTTTTTCCCCAAATGTTTTTCAGACGAAATGAACACTGAACTTTTCTACGACATTGGCAAGTATCTCATAATTCGTCAGAGTGTCACGGTCTTATATATTATGTAGATATCAACCTTTTCACAAATTGTCAAATTAAGAAAGTATCTGTGTAAAAAAATTACGAATTTCTCGCTATCAAAGTCGTGGGTACTATTCGTTTTTTAAAGATCAATTGAGCTTTTGTCATACAACTATTTCCCTTGTCTAGGCCACCCACGGTTGCAGCGGAAGTCGTTGACGGAGACGATCCCACGCTTGCTCATTTGTGAGGCTTTTAGAAATTGAATTGCACCAGCACACCCCTATTTCAGACCCATGGGCCAAATTGCACTTAGCACCAGTCCCCATTTAGGTATTCGGGGTGAAGGAGCTCGGACAGGTAGCTGGATCTGTCGACATGCGGGCCGGACTGCCCAGATGTTTCTCAGAAGCTCTTTACAGTTCTTATTTATGGAAGATCTAGAAAGCATAAATGAGGTACTTTTGAAACTACTGGTTATTTGTTACTTCTCATTGTAGCAATCTGAGAGAAGGATTGGGATTGCGATTGCGAATGATTGCTAACATTTTTCCTTCGCTAAAAGGTTTGGGAACATTGTAAATTGTTGCCAAACTATCGGTGAGTTGAATTTATGAACACATATATGTTAAATTTCAGTATATCTTTTATTTCGAAATATAATTTTGGCATTTTATACATTTCCAACTATCAAAGTGCATTAAAAATTTATTCTTCATTTTTTCTTTCGTACGTATTATCGTATAACTTAGAAACTCATAATGTATGCTCACACTTTTTTTCTCGCATTTGCTGTATGACTGATTTATACAAAAAGTGATTTTTTTAAATGTATTATGTGATGAGGTCATCATGTCTGTTCTTCCACTTTTTATATTGTTGTATTTGTAAATGGTAAATGTTTTGAAGCGTATCTACATGGATCGATAGGAGTCGGGTGGTAGGCCGACATTGTTAATAGGTGGGCCGCTTAGCTGGGTTTACCGACAACTTGACCCACGTGGAGGGGTTAGTAGAAGTAGTTAGTAATAGAGTTATTGATACTAGGAGCAATAGGATCTGGATAGAGGAGGGAAGGTTTGTTTATCAGTAGTTAACTGCTATATGAACTGGGACATTAATGTGAAAGCTACAAATTTTCTAGCCCCGTCGGGAATCGAATCCGGGATGACTTGGTAATGAGTGACAACACTACCACCTGGGCGACCGGTGGTGCATTCTTCCACTTAACCACACGAAACAATTGGAAGAAGAGAGGTTGTGATGACGAGAAAAGTAAGAAACTGTACCGACATTAGTGTGAAATAGATGAGGAAATTCCCACTGAAAACTTCTCGCGGTTCGACGAAGCAAGGGATAAAACCGGCTCTCTCCCGTTCAGATCTGCGTTGACAGCCGAGACGCTCTCACTACACCACGACTGTCGGTAAAAGAAACCTTCAAAGAGAATTCATGGAAATATAGAATTCACTTTAAATGGAGCTTACAAAAGGACAATAAGTCAATTTTTGCAATAAATGTTTGACAACTTACAATTATTTGCATTTTGAAGGAAATAAACATCTTAAAACGTCAAAAAAAGTAACAAAAATACGCTCTCTTGACGCTTGTTTTTATTTCCGAGTCATGTGTCTTATGAAGGATAATATTATGTTCTTACTGTCCTGCATGTATGTACTACAAATTGAAGTGAGTTTATGCAAAAAAAGTACATTATATGATTATGAGATATGTCTTTACATTATAGTGTTGTAAGATTCCAAAAGATGATTATCTTACATTTTTTCACATTTATTTAGTGATACGTCTAATAAAATACTACATGTATAATACATACATGCGAAAGTTTTTGATGGTTTCCTGTAAAATTGGTGGTCTTTCTGTTTTGGAATATTTATTCTCTCAACAGCTTTTGAGATCTTTTAGACGAGTGTGAGAACTCATTTAAATGGAGGTAATGCATCCAAAACGACTCCACATTTCCTTGCAAACCACGCTACGCGATCTTGAAACCTAACGATCGTGAAGTCGCGTTGCTCTGCTAAAAGTGATTGAAAATTGTGTTGACAGTTATTCTATAGATCATCATAAACATACCATGCAGTATACTTGATGTGCCATTAGTCTGACATTTTAAAACACTGAGTAATGCAGATATATATTTTTTTCATATTGACTAAGAATTCAGTCTGGAACTGGAGGTCAGCGGTATTCGACCTGCGAGCCTCTACGTATGTGTGGCATGAAGAGTACATCTTGCTGGCCCGTTTCCGCATACGAAAAACGAAATAAATATATTACTGATCTTTTTCTGTCTCTTTGTCTTTGTACATGGACGAATTAATGATCAAAATATCTAACAATCATAGAATGTGCACTTAAATATATTACGGATATTTGCACTTAAATTATATTTACGGATATTTTGGAAAAAATTAAACTTGAATAATGAAATTTTTTTCCCTGAGGACATTTTCTTGCGAACAAATCTTTGATGAATTTCGAAGATCTCGATGATCTCCAGCTAGAGCACTTACTTTGACAGCAGCGCACACAAAATTATTCAGCCACCCTCATTACGTCACTGATTTTGATTTTCTTCGTTCAATTGTGAATAGAACGGAAATCTACGAAAGAACAAACAAAGTGTATTTTTTCCGTGAACATTTCTTAAGAACAAAGTGTGAGAAAAACGAAATAAAATGTCTAATTTGTAATAAAATAATTAAGAACATTGAATTTGAGCAAACAAGAGCACTTCTCAATATAATCGGTCACATTGAATTTTGACCTTCCTTTACAAAACAAAACTAGTGGAGCAAATCCATTGCACTTTGTACTTTCTCGTATACGTTTCTCCGTCTGCAGCATAGGGTGAGAAAAAACTCTATGGTGAAAGGGTCATTTCTGCCGTGGTGTTCTATATTTTGGTTGTCTTCCAGTGTTTTATTCATGCTCACTAGACTTATTACTGTCTTTTATTTGAAATTTGAAAGTAAAATAAATATTCAGAATATTATTTAAAATCATGTAGCAACATATCAGTCTTATAAATATCGTAAAAGTGTTATGTAAGTGTAATTTCGTTGTAGACAGAAATTGATGTATTTTTGTATGTACAGTGCGTTTGTTGTCCTCCTATGTATTTTATCATCATATATTTCATTTCAGTTTATGAATAGTGGATTCTACGTCTGCTTGGTTCATTTACACTGCTACATGTATTTTAAGCTTCTTGAAACAGTAAAACAATGTATAAGTGTAGAAGACAGAAATTATTTTCGTGCGTTTATACCAAACTTTCAAGCGAAATACCGCAAAGGCGGATGTAATGTATTCTAATTGTACTTTACCTACAGAAAATTCAAGCAAAATCGTCCGAGCCGTTTTTTTGAGAAACATTCAAAAGAGTACTTTACCCTTCTTGCGAAGTACACTTTGTATGAAAGTAAAAAAAGAAAAAGAAAAAAGATTAGAGCATGTGCATCGACAAGTAAATTCTATCGTAAATACGAAATGAGAATGAAATTTATTGATCCGTTTACTTAGAATCGCTACGGACAGAGGGACGGATGTTATGCAGGAAACCACTTTTTCAGAATCAGAGATCCCCAAAACGGATATTTCCGTCGAAATTTCGCTTTAGAATTTTTTCATGATTTTAAAACTTTCTATATACTACGAATACGAGAGTAAAAATTATCAATACCAGGTTCGTTTTCCCTCTTTTTGGTGACTTCACGTGGACGGTTCTCTATGTTTGCTACTTTGTTTCGTGTATTTTGACTCTGTTTTAGTCCAATCTTCCTTCAGCTCTTCCTTTTCGAATTATCCTTATCTTCGAACCCAGTTCATCCCTTGAATGTTCCATGGTGAAGATGTCCGGAGATTGTGGTGGCGTTTCAATCACTTTGTGGCAATAAAGCTGTCTAATATGCACTAAATGTGCCTTGTGTTTTGGGTCATTATTTTCAAAAAATTTAAAGGACTGAGACCCAACATTTCAGCTCTCTTCTATAAAATAGCCAAAAGACTCTCTTTTGTTATTTTGGCTTCAATAAACTGCAATTCCCCCACGCCAGCAAAAGATAGAGGCTACACCCCTTAACCATGACACTTGCTCGCCCAGTGATTTGCAAATCGTCCTTCCGAAGTTCCTTATTTGATTAGCGCTACACAAGAACTCTGCTTTTTTTTCATGATGGACGATTACGAGCTGACGCTACTCTAACGTCGTATTTCGCCCTGCCTGTGCCATTCCTCGATCAAAGATAGACAGTTCACCTTCTTTCAGGATCAGAAAGCAAATGCAAAGCGAAGCGATATGTTCCATATTTCGGTTTAAAAAAAACAGCCGCGGACAAAATTATGATTGTAAGTTGCCGAATATTTTTGTGAAGTGTTTTCTTTCGTTAAAACGCGATTATATTTATTTATTTCATATTTTTGTCGTTTTTTAACTCTGTATTAAGAAATGTTCACAGATTGGAATATGTTTGTTTTATTTTTTCCTTGGTTTCATTTCTATACGTAATTTAACAGAGAAAATCAAAATGACTTAATGAGAGTGACCTAATATTTATGTGAATACCTGTATTTACTAATTAGTTTTGCTAGTGAGGTTAGAGAAAATTTATGGCTGAGTTCAAGTTTGCGAAACGAGCATTTTAGAGACTTGAATATTAAATTATATACGTTCTTAAGTATAGCTTGAAAAACTCCTGTGTGGACATACCTTCATTCAATTTCCTGCTCTTTGACGATTGCGCGTTTCTTCCACTTGGTAAACAATCTCTTCATACTTGATTGGCCTGCAAAGTAGAAACAGTTCATTTAAAGTTCATACCAGACTTGCTCTTCGTTCTGAAATAACACAAGCCCGCAGGGGACTTACATCTTACGTGTTTGGCAGACACGGGGCCACGAGCTGAGTCTGGCATTACTTCCACATACTTGCGCTAGGCTCCTTCCTCTCTCTTTCCTTACCATCCTTGGTCACCTTGTTCTTTCCAATCCCGACGCTATAAGGGCTAGGGTATCTTTCAAATTCCGCATTTTTTATAATGTTTTGATATGTTGTAATTGAGGAGGGTTTTTAGTGGGTATGGTTGGGTCATACGGCGAGTCCCACACGCGGGGAGAGTCATGTTGACTCTCCTGAGTGCGTAACTGCATTTTCCCTACCTGTACAGAATTATAGGGCTCTAATGACCTTGATGTCGACGACCCGTAACGCCCCACAAAAAAATAAATAAATGAAATAACATAATATCGACTCGGTCAGGTGAAAATGGCGACGAGCCGGGAATCGAACCCGGGACTCCTGCATTGATCGCAGGGGTGTTTACCACTACACCACCCGTTTATCTTCCATAACTGTACACCATTTCCATTATTTCCAAATATATGCACAATATCGACTTTTTTGCACGCTTTCTAAATACTTTTCTCTTCGCTTCCTTCCAGTCATGCTCATCACTTTGCCCTCAAAATCTGATAGACGTATCTGAAGGTTTTGCTTTTGATTAATGGAATAAATTATTTCATGAAAAAAGTAAAAGTCAGTTCACTTTACTTCGAGAAATTCAACTTAAGAGAAAAAAACATGAGCGGTAATGCACTGTGTTCACAAGTTAATTGTGTATTAGTCGCAGTAAATTACTTTATTGTCCTCAATGTGGTCATACGCAGTTTGTAACAGCTCTCTTGACCGTAAATTATTTATATATTTATTTATTGTCAGTCTAACTGGCTTGCTGTTGGTATAGAACCTGTACTCACATGTAGCCAACGCTTTTACTTCGCCATCGTCCCCCCGGGGGACTTACATATAGTAAGAACGTGTTTGGCAAACACGGGACCCCGAGCTGAGTCTGGCATTACTTCCACTTACTTGTGCGAGGCTCCCTCCTTTCTCTTTCCTGACCTTCCTTGGTCACCTTTTGTTCTTTTCGATCATGACGCTACTCGGTTGCGAGGGCTAGGGTATCTTTCATTTTCCTTTTCTGATGTTCCGAGATATGTTTTGGTATGTTGTAATTCAGGAGGGTTTTTAGTGGGTATGGTTAAGTCATTCGGCGAGTCCCACACGCGGGGAGAGTCAAGTTGGCTCTCCCTAATGCGTAACTATAT
>NNCF01127239.1:426762-465434 GCA_002313205.1 Laupala kohalensis | reverse complement strand
AAGATATTCGAACTCGAATCCTTTGCCAACCTCGGACAACAATCAATTCACTTGCTCTTGAGGCGCTGTTCAGTTCTTTCTGCAACGAGAGTGTGGAACGAATATTACCTTGTATCTTCTTTGTTGTGTTATTAACTTTTAATTCTTTACCGCAAATAGTCGCTATTTTGACTACTATTAATATTTATTTGGATATTAAATTTTTTGAGACCATGCTTTTCAGCACTGTATCTTATTGTACACAGCTTAATTATATTTTGTGATTCTTTTTACAGCGATATTTACAGCGATTCTTTTTACAGGGGTTAGTGGCATCATTCTCGTTTTATCTTGACAGGGTGAATTTCTATTATTTTATCGCTCGGAATAATAAGTGGTAGTTTCCTTTATTAATTAAGTTCGCCATTAATTAATAGATGGCCTTAAACGCAGTCTTGATGAAGGATCGAAGATTACAGTTTGTATCAAGGGAATCCAACTATGGATTATCAACGCGTTTGACAACTACCGGATTGTAGAATAATTGTTCAGAACTATTTTCACTTAAGATTTTGTTGTACCTTCAATACATCAAAAATTAATTGTCCCACATTCTTTCCTAAACAATTGTTAGTAAATAATTCATATTTATTTAAGTTTTCGGTAAGTTGTCAGTAAAACTTGAGAGTAAATTCAGGGAACATGATTTTGAGTATTAAGGTTTCTTATTTCTTCTTTAATAGTGCCCATTCTATTTAAAACGGTTTTCCCGAATTACTTTTTGCCTCGTGCCTCGTAAGTGAAAAATGTAGCGGGACGCTTTAACCTCACCGTATCAGCTGATGTTAATGACAGTGGACTGTCACCTGCACGCGAGTGTGTTTCAAGGATTTGTTTCGTACAGGTTGGCAATTTGTGTAAGGCAGCCTTATTGAATAATTTTAGGCAAAGTATCGTGACTTTCAGTATATATGTGACACGCGTTGGAAATTTTATGCCTGCATAATCACGTCATAAATGATTTAATTATTTACGAGAAAAAATATATTGAATTGTATTTACGTTAATAGAAAACAAAATTATTTTTTTTGATGCAGGTTTTCGTAAAGGAATGGTAGATATGTAACATTTACTTTGTTTAAAAGTACTTGCGTACTGCATAAAACAACTAATTGAAAACAGTTTTACTGAAATAACTAGTATTCATCTCTGCTTTTCGCTGATTCTTCCCAAACTAGAATATAAAAATCCTCGATCCACGCGGAGCTTTCCACTTGAAGCCATTGTTATATGGATTCTTGCTTTCCTTATAGATGCGTATAGCACGATTAGAAAAATAATTTAATACACAAAGTGAAAGAAATGAAAGTCCATTTTAGTACAATACAGTGAAATCTGAATTTTGCTGCATTAAATTACAAGCACTTATGTACTGCAAGAATACATCAAATGTCGATTCACTCTAATGTTGTAGATAAGAGTTTTTACATAGTGAGAATGTCGAGTTTAGAACATCAATATCGGTGCCCTGCATTTTTGTGATCTGAGACCCTTATATGATAGACAAAATCCTATTGTTTTCTTTTATAATAGCAGTATCTGGAACCGATACTGTTTTCTTAACTTTAGCGAATGTAGCAATAAGTAATTAATGTATACAAATAAACGCAAATGCGAGAAATGAGTTAGTGCGTTTTGTGTATGTATAGTCAAAATATAAATTGTTATGATATTAAATAAAATCTAGTAGACTATTTTCGTATAAGAAACCACTATTAATATTATTTTATGAGAATTTTTTGAAACCGTGGATATTAGTAATTTAAATGAAATAGAAATGGTAGTTATGTGCTCGACTGAACGGAATTATATGGCAGTGATTATTGCCTTAACTTCATGTTCACAAATAAATTGCTTATGGAATCATACACTTGGTCACTTAGATCACACCCTGATGAACAAAGAGACCCAAATAGTGTACAACTGTAAAACCACAAACTACACGAAATGAATATTAATAGTTTACTCAACAGGAAGAATATTCGTGGATTGCACCAATAAAAGTAACAAAAGGAGCATTTGTCCGTAATTTGGGTGTCCGATCAGGAAAGTTGACTTCAATGTAATTTCTCCGGTGAAGGTAAAGTAGCAGCTGCGGCTTCTTTTGCATGCATTCACCGGTGGTGATGCGCGCCCGACCCAACCAGGTACTAAGCAAACAATGGCATTGCGAAGGGGCGCGAGAGGTGGAGGTCCGTTTGCTGAAGTGAGTGACCCCGGCAATTGCTGCTTCATGGTTATTGCTTCCGGCTTACAAAACCTGCGTAGAACCTTTGAGTACCTTGTACTGCGTGCATGTATTTGAACTATTAGCAATGCTTTTGACCCAGGAGAATTCTGCACCTTGGCAATCTGCCAAGATTTCTAAGTGTAAAATTACCTCGAAGTGATATGATTATTCAACCTTAAATTAGTGTTTCCAAAATTATTGGAAATGTAAATCAAAGTAAAGAAATATTTGAATGTATGTTCCTTCACTCTTCTGTTTTTATATTTTTCATACGTGAAAGAGAAAAATCTTATGGCTATTTCTTTTTCAATAGCGTTGCTAAGTGCGATATAAAATTTTGTACCGAATTACTATTTATACAACGTTCTAATATTCCTAAAAATATTTTGTGGAGGATTCCTGTATCAATTTTTGATGTACTTTCTTCTTTTATAACCCTTGAGGTTCAAGTTGTTAACATTCAAGTAGATTTATTATGAATATTTCTTCTCAGTTATACTAAAAAATTATATCCTATTGGAAAGAAGTTGCTAAAAGTGCGGAAGCAATTGGATATTGAATTAGCAGTGCATATTTTGGAATTAAAAAAAAAAATGAAAATTAAATTGAATAAGTAGAACCGAAGTTGTACTAGTACTTCAAAATTTGATTTATTGGACTGAAGAAAGACTGGAAGATACAAGAATTATGAGGCATCTCCCTATGAGACTAGCGGATTTTTAGCGTTAAAATGGATGTCTCATTTCTATATGTTCATTTCTAAGTACTTGGATTGCTCGTGGTTTTCAGAGTAATTTACTCTGCCTTTCATTTCTTCAGTGAATATTGTTTCAATGACTTAAAATGATAACGAAAATAAATAAGTGACAGCGTAATGGTTTCGTATTTGTTTCATATTTCATCTTCTCATTCGAACACAAGTAGCCTTATTTAACGTTGTGAGTTAAAAAATTTCATTCTTTTAATGTTTCTCAATGTGTCACAGTGGTGCGAGGCTTAGAGCAATCTAGTAAACAAACTGTAAAGCACGTAGCCTAGTGAGTATGTTTACGTAAAACCGTAAAAGTTTTACTCGGCCAGACAGAGGCCTCTCGCGAGACTGGAGATAACAGGTTGAATACAAATGTCAATCGACTGGTAAAATTGTAATATTTCAAACGACCTTGTAAGTAGACAAAATTTTTATCATAATATTAATATACTATTAGAAGAGAATATTGTGATTGTTAAAATTATTTGTGTTATTGATATTACATTTTTGTTGTGGAAATTTTACACCCAAGATTCTTTTTAATATTTTTTTTGTTCTTTTTTCTGTTCCTGAACAATATTCGAATCCAATTGTTGGGAATTATTCTGGTTTCCACGTGAAGTTTATGCGAGTTTAAAATGGTAGGGAACAATTTGTCCTTTATTCAAACGTTTTATAATGTTAACAAAGTTTTTATTTACATTTTTGTAAATATTTTCTTCCTTTTTTTCTCAAAACCTAAATAAAAATTATTCATTGGTAACATTACTGATGTTATCAACTTTTGTGATAAGTTTTTACAACCTGTAATGATTTAATTTGAATCGTAGTCAAGACAGAAAAAAACTAAAATTAATCTTTATTAATTTCAATTACACGTTCTGTTTTAAAAGGCAAGACCATCTTAACTAATCACAAAAAAAAAATTGAGCATTAAACTTTAACTTCTTTGAAGTTAACACTCATGTTTTTAAAGAAAAGTAAGTAAAATCAATATGAATATTCTTATTACAGCTTTTACTTTTTCTTGATATTATATCGTAAGTGGGATCACCGTCGGTCAGGTGGAGTTCATTCCCGAAATCCGAGGTTTATCTGAATTGCGATGATTTGACTGGTGCAGCAAACGATACGAGGTCATAAGCCGACGGAAGCTCAGAAGAGCAAAGGAGACTTCTGACATAATACACTGATCTCTATCAACAAAAATTCGGATGATATCGACTCGTGAGACGGATGAGGAAAAAGGAAGGTCAATTCTTTTTTCAGTTAAATTCACAATGATATTACTTTATATATGATTATTATTTTACGCGTCAGGTTTTAAGCAAACAGATGTGAGGGGAATATTATTTTATAAATACATAGGTTTAATTTTGCGATAAAATAATTTAATGTTTTTAAATGTAAAATATGATTGTATTAAGGGTGTTGTGCGTTACGTACATTTGTAAGTGATACAAATTACAGGATGTCGCTGATTATATTAAAAGATACAGTTAATTATAATAAAACATTTGCAAATTAATAAATTATTACTTAGAAATCTGTTTGAAACTACTAGTAACCACGTGGAAGACAATAAACTAATTGAATGAACTCTTTGCTACTCAGATAGAGCTATGGAGCAGGATACAAATAGTACCCAAACGTTGGCGAGGATGTGAGTGTTTTTATAAAATACCTATGCGTAAAAAATTGTAGAATCTTATAATATAATAATACTCATAAAATAAATTAAGAAGTGAAAAAAACAAAACATTCTGAGAGTTGGCAAAAGACCCAGTCATCATGATTCAAGTTTTCATTCAGTGTACGCTTTAGTCTAGTATTCTCTTGCTAATATTATAATTTGCGAAAAAGAATTCTTCAATTACCTATCCATTATGTATATCTTAGAAATAAAAATATAATGCGAATTAATCAAATAGTTTTGTTCATTCGAATAACCATCGTTGTTAGGCGTTGACGAAAAGACCTCGTCCTCGTCTAGTAACGGCAAATTTGTCGCGCCGAAACGAAGAAAACACAACTCTATCGCGAAACTTACATACATTTAGGTGTAATTAAAAGATTTTGATTATCTGGGAACTACAATACTTGACAATAATACTGAATGGTAAGAAATTTGATTCGAAATTACTCGAAGATATAGGGGTTTGTCTTATCAATGTTGTTCATTGTATCTCGTAAAACTGGAATTTATTCTTATTTTTAAATATACATTGTTATTATAAACCTGGACTAAGTCTTTTTCACCTGAATAGCAAGTTCTATGAGCAATTCTGCTTGAATTAATCTCATCTTCCTGATAGTATCTGGAAAAGGTAATTTTTTTCAGAACCTTATAGGGGAAATGGTATTACTGTGGGCTCATTCACTCAGTAATCATTCATTTAGTTACATTGAGTATACTTTTACGTGGTATTGTTTATAAGGAGTTACATTTCTACCGGTGTCAATATTTTATAACAATTAAAAAAATTACATTGACTGTATTTGTCATAAATGTGATCTCAAGTTTCAGAGTGCTCACTACATGATACTGTAGTTTTGCCAAAGTACCAATGTATTCAAAATATCCCCTGGACATACACTATTTTTTCGAAATTTATTTTATTGCTCAGTTTTTGGAACTGGTTATTCTTTGTGGTGACAGAACATATTTACCTAGTCGTCGTGGAATAGTTTTCTAAAGCGTAAACAAACAGAGTATAGGCTAAAAATAATGTATAATATTAATTTACTACACGCATTTACAAAATTACAAGCTATTTAATAGTTTCAAAGGTAGTTAAATAAAAAGTTAAGAAGGGATCTCATGCCCTCAACATACCTCGTTTATGGCTTCGGTATTCTTTAATTGGTTTGTTAATGATGTATTCTTTTATATATTTTTTAACGTAAAAGAATTTTCACCTGGAAAATTTAATGCTACATTAATGTATTGAAGAAAAATTGATGTACTGAAGAATGTAATACGGTAATATTTCATTGATATCCTGAGTATTTTTTAAAATAAAATCGAGCCATTGATAGAGTAAATTTGTTTGTATTTACCGAGTTCAAGATTCTCGGCGGAAGAGATATAAATTGGTCGTTTCAATATCAAACAGCCGATAGTTCTATTCTTGAAACCCGTGAGAAAAAGCTCTGATACTTCCAGTCTTCACCACCCTTCAGTGCTGAGTGATGTATCACCAGATCCGAAACTCACAAAGAGTAAAGACGCGTTTATGAACCTCGCAGCAAGACGCTGTTTTTCGACAGCAACTATATTCAAATGCCATTAACCGGTGCAGCGCGCCAGGTAGCAGACATCCAGACGCACGTCGTGTCCCTAGACCCTCCGCGTAGTCGCTCTCTTAAAAGTACATAAAGCGTGCCAAATAGGGAAACAAGGATGGCGGTGGCAACCGGGGCGACAGGCCCGTTATGGCAGCTGGAGTATGTCCCTGCCAGCAATTTGCTCTGATTGTTGGCGAACGCGTCGCGGACGGCTATGGGTGAGGTGGGACCCTGGGCGGGGTTTGGCGCCACGCTTCACCCTCCCGACCGTGTAACTCTCCCTGTCGTTGGAAGTGCCTTCTCCCTGATGTGACTGTTCATCTGGCCGTGGCGCGTCCGCCCCTTTTTTCCTCGCGAGCTTTCGAGGTGGCGACCGCTGTCGAGGAGGCGCGACGGGGACCAGCTCCGAGACTTAATAGAGTGGTCTTGTGCCCGTGGGTACTCAATACCAGGTCATTAAGTTGTCTTTTCTCGCGGGCGAAAATACAGTGCGGGTGAAGGAGGGTGGGGGAACGGACGCTCTGGGAGGGCGCGCGCGCTGACGCTGGTCGTGGGTGACCGGTGGCAGCGAGCGACGGCGACGGAACGCCAAGTCGCGCATGACGGAACTGCTCAGTCCTTATGGACACGGGAGGCGAAGAAGGCTGCGTTTAGATACGATTCTGGAGGCAAAAACATTAGTGGAAACTTCCTTTCGGTTAGAGAAAGCACTGAAGGCTTTACTCTTGCTTCTAGTTGTAAACAGCGGTTCGTTAAACGCAGAATTCCACCGCAGAGGAAATTGCTTGGAAATTGTTTGCTCTCAGCATGCGAGGATTATCGTCGGAAATGTTACTAAATACTTCCAACAATTTCAAGAAAAAATAACTGACATGATCTTTATAGTCACATTGCTTCGTAAATGTTCGGGAACAAAATGGCATTTCTACCTTGTAAGAATGTAACTCGAGAAGGCTTAGAATGAAGTCGTTTTACTGACCTTCAGCTCTTTCAATTCTTCGACTTTTTTTAAAAGTGTAATAAAACGTGTTGAAATAATAATACACAAATTTGCAAGAAAATACCAAAGTGAATAATAATAAAAATTCCTTCTGTGTTTTCTAACTCCATACAGCACGTTGCTACAAAACGTATCAGAAAAGTTTGAATTGCTAAAAACCCTATGTGCATGCTAAAAACTGGCAACGGCCCNATAAGAGACAGGTCTTCCTGTATTGATACATATCGCGTTATAATTTCAAATATAACATTTTCACCCACCAAATTGTTTCTGGTATGCATTAAGAAAGCCACGACGTACAATATAATTTTAAGGAGATATATCATCAGAATTAACTTGTTTGACGAGATCGTGAGTGAAAGTGAACAAGGCACGAGATCATTTGAATATGAAAATTAATAGCGATACCGCCCAAGAAGATTTTGAATGAGTTATATGTTTTCAGGGAGGATGATACTTAACCCAAAATTACCTCGCACGTTGCAAAAGGAAGTAGAGCGGTATTGCCAATTATCCCCAAAACAAGAGAGCGTTCCAAAAGTAGGAGAACCGTATGAATTCCACGCGTTATTTTTGGACGCGTCTATACTTAGGAAATGAAATGTTTTATTGGAGAACCTAATCTCCTTTATGTAGAAGAACATGAACACGGATGTGCTTCACCTCCTTCTTGTGGAGTAAAATCGTTGCTACACGGAAAGGAATGGCTCTGCATAAGTAATGCTCCGTCAGAAATAATTTTACTGCAGGACTTACAAAGAAATGTATGAACAGTACAGCTCGTAAAAATCCGTATTCAGGTCTTTCGCGCCGTATGTACTTACGTATGAGGCAAATTTTTACTGAGTTACTTCTGTTCAAGACAGATGTTCAAAATCATGAACACGGAGTTTATTAAGTCTAGATATTAGATTATAACATCTATTAGATTATGACATCAATTTCATTAATTTACATTAATGTTATGGAACTATTCTGTCCTATCCAAGGCATAATTTTTGTTTTTTCCTTTATTTTTCGTTGTATCCTGTGTTATTTCTTACATTTTTTATGAACCTCTTACCTTTTTTACGAGATGTATGGTTGTGTATTTTACTGTCTTAACATATTTAATGCAATATTCTATTACTTCTTTTTAGCAGAATCGCTGCGCACAGACGGACGGACATTATGCCAAAAACTACTTTTTCCGAATGAGGGATCGCCAAAACGGATATTTCCGTCGAAATCTCGCTTTCGAATTTTTTTCATGATTACAATACTTTCTATACAGTACGTATATGAGAAAATAAAAATTAAAACGTGTAAGCAATTTAGGTGAGTTAGCCGATCGCTTGGGGCGAACAGGCTTTCGGCAATGTAATGTAAATTCGTTATTTCAAGAACATTTTATCAGAAATTTATTTTTGGTGGTGCTCAGAATTCTCAAAAAAAATTTTTTTTGATTTTATCTGAGAAGTTATTTGTCCCAAAACTATTTAGAATTTGTCACAATGTTTCGTGATAAATGCATCGTATATCAATGTTTTAAACGACTAAAATACTTGTATTACACTTTTTAAAATATTTTGGGAGCTGTCTGCCCCTCCCCCACCGATACACCCCACTGACTACGNAAAAAAAAAAAAAAAAAAAAAAAAAAAAAACATATATGACTGACGACGATTTTACCTTCATGAGAAACTCCTCTTCCGCTCATTGACACAACAAGCATGCCATATCATAGAATTCAAAACGATGTTGAATAAACCGAGGGAAACTCAACTCGTATGCCGACTATTGTAATGTGCTTGCAATATTTATTTCTTCCCGCAATTCTCGATTTGACGTAAAAATCGGGGATGATCTTCAATCTGTTTCATTACCGATATTAACAAAACTACGGACAAATAGTTTGAAGGAAAAAGTATTGAGGAAAATTCACTCACCTAATTTATAGCGTCAAAGTAAAAGAACCCGCAATGTTCTCTACCGGGATATCGTCACTCTTAACTATGTTAACTGTTCGGCGTAGACTGTTCTTTTTCGGCGTAGCGTACTCCCATGAATTTTGTATAGAAACCGGACTGTAAAGTTTTTCCACTTTTCTTCCATTATTTTTATGACCGCAAAACATATCTTGTGAATTTTAAATCGGATATATGATTTCATCGGTCATTTCTGCAACAATTGTTTTTCAAGTACACAGAGGTTAATTTCAATCTGAGGTGACCTTACGAAAATTTTTCCTTGAATACAAATTCCACCATAGAGTCCGTGGTACTCTATAGCTGCTAGTTTTAAATTAGTAATTTGGAAGAAAATCCTATTTTTGTTGTAATTTAATTATGAGAAAGAAAAAAGATTCACATGATTACTTTTTCTTAACTCAGAACAAAGTATCATTTAATCTTGTCCTAAGCAAGGCTGCTCTTACGTGAATCTTAATGGTATGACCATGTTTTAGTAAATTATAAATGAGTACATTAAATAATTAATTTAACGCCACGGAAATGTTCATCCACTGATTACAGTTTAGCGATCCTCTTTAGGATCACTACTCCCTTTCGTGATAATCTGGTTTCTTCAGATTTACCTGATATTTGGATGATAAATTATTTTTATCCTTGAAAATCTTGTCAGATTATCTGAGCTCTCCTTGAATTCTTTCTGGCTATGAAAAAAATATTCAAAATTTAAGTATGGATATTGAAAGACTAGAACATGGGGATAAAATACAGACTGTACAGTATTAAGTTTGAAAGGTTTTGTCATAATTTGTTGCATCAGCTGTTGTTCAAGAATGAAATGTATGTACATTATTGTAACCTTTTAAAAATAATGATTGTCATTTCATTATATTTTCTATTTATTAACACTAAAGAGTTCTAAAGTAAAAATATTTAAAAACTATCTCATGGAAATAAAAATATGTAAGATTCAATTTTTATACAATTGTGCATTTGTGTGCGTGTAGAACTTAATATACTGCTTTTCAAATAGCGCTGCAAGCTAGTAGATCAAATTCCTCAGTAGTACACTGAAATTAACAAAATAGGGGTAAAATTCTCAAAGTTTTGAAACTAGGTGAAAAATGTAGTATTATTTAAGATTATTAAGTCTCCCCAAAATTTTTCGGAACCCTGCACCACTCAAACCACTTCTAAGGTGCACGTTCGTGGTTTTTGCCGTTTTGTCGCAAAACGATCCGGTTTTCGAGAAAATTATCTATATGACAAAATATTCCTCATTAAATTTCCAACAAAAAAGTACACAACATTTTTGAGATACGTGCATTGATCCTCGTGCTATAAGCTCTCCAATCAGGAGGTAGTTTTTAAAACGACAATTTATTCATTTTTCGATTTATAAATGATGCTTTTTGCATATTAAGACCTCGACGGACCTTAGTATCAGAATGTAGCAATGTACACAACGAAACTGTCTCAATCCGTATTTGGATCAAAACGATCCGCTCGTCTAATTTCAGTGTACGACAATAGAAATTTTAACACTTGAATTTTGTTGAAAAAAAATTTTGAATTTTTTTGTCGACGTCATGATATAATTTGAAACACATTGGTACTGATTTATCATGTTTTACGATGAATTAAAAATTCATTTTTATTTAAGGAGGTTCTATCTGTAGAAGAATTAACAGTGAAAATTCTGTGAAATTCGACACACTAATTCATTCTGATCTCCTGAATATTGTTGTATTTTCAGAGCGATTCATGAGTTTTGAAGCGAGTAATCACAAAACCAATTTTTCAGTTTTACGATTCAATTAACTTGGCACATTTCGGAGATTTGATGACCTTCCGAATATTTTTGATCATAGCGCAATAATTAACAGTGAGAAATGAGTAAAATTGACTACAGTCATAAGAAAAGGTTTGAATTAACAATAACTGTCGGAAAAATGGACTGAGGTAGGTTACTTAATGAAACATTGATAACTTTACGTCGAAAAAATACAAAATTCCATGGCCTCAAATGTCAGCAACTAGATAATATCATTTCCAATGTGTATTTTAACAAAAATTCTCGTTCACTAAACATTTTAACACTTACCCTACCCATTTCGTGGACTTTATTTGTAATTTCATTATTTACAGAAATTTTCATATTTAACTTGAAATCAAAGTAACAGTCAGAAACAAATTATTATTAGTACTTATAAAAAAACATCAGAATACAACTTTCTTAGCTGCATATATTTTTCATATTTCTTTACTTTTCTTATTTTTATTTATTATTATTATTTTTCGAATTTTGTTATATTCTTTTTTCTTTGTACGTAACTCATGATAACATAAGTTTCCTAAAGCTGCTTTGGTACATTCAATAAAATATTTTATGACTATTACTGTTATTTCATGTTAAGTAAAAAAACGGAATACACCATCACTTAATTACAAGTTATCGTATTTCTTTTATTTTCCTGTGTACTAATTTTCAATTTCATATCTTTCATTTTTTGGAGGTTAGATCCATCTAAGCATTCATTGCAACTGAATATAGTTAGTATATTTTTTCCCGTCTCTTGAGCTTTCTTCCTCTAATAATTTTCCATTTCAGAAGTTTCCCCTCTTCGGGACATACGTTAACACACGAAACACTAAGAAGCCGAAACATGTCAGCGTTGCCAACTCTAAACGGATACTAAACGGGAGTCAAACACCGCATTTCCTGTTGAACCTCCTTAACGTCATTGCCATTCGAGCGCATCTCCGTCATCCACACATAATCCAAAGTTTTCTTATTGATATATTACTTTAACATCGAATAAATATTTTACTAGTAGACAACACCACATTTGGGCTTTCGGCATTCGGGCTTGAAGTCTTCGGGATTTCGGCTTTAGGGCTTCGGGATTGCGGCCTTCGGGTTTCGGCTTTCGGGCTTTCGGTCTTCGGGCTTTGGGCAACAACTTGTAATATCGATTATTCAGGTGTTGTATAAATATAGGCGTAAATTATAAAAATTCGTACCATGTATTTTGTGACCCTTATATACACGAGTATGTCGGTGACACACGTAAACATATTCTGTGCTGATAGCTTAAAATTTGTACGGATTAATGTGATAGGAGTGCAGGTGTTTGATTCCTGTATTTGAAACTTTTTCTAACCCAAAGATAGTGGAATGTGTCAAGCAAGAATGCAATAAAACGTTGAAACCGGAAATTTAGCCAGTTTTTACTTGTATACTCTGCACTTCCAGAGAGTTTTTCTCACGATGGAATTCGGAGACTCTCAGCGTAACTCCATCGCGATAATGCAATTCTCAGTCTGACACCTCGTTGCTCTGACGGATGAGGTTAATGATGACAAGAGACACATGGATGAGCAGGCCGTGCTGGCTGAGTGCACTCGACCGGTGCGCGTCACGCAGCCTTCTCCTCGGGTGGTCGCTCAGGCTGGCGGTTCCTGCGCGAGAGGCGGGACGCTGCGCCGCTGGCCGCTCGGAGCGCGAAGGGCTGCAGCGGCGGCGGCGGCGCGGCATCTCCGAACAATGGGCAGCCGCAGAATGGAGGCTAATGGATTGTGTGAAGAAGAGGAGGAGGCTGACTCGCCTTTGTGACTTTGCCATGACGCCGCACAAGGTCGGGGACACGATATATGCTTGGTTGCTCCCGCTACAATGCTCTCTCCAGGGAGATTTGGATGTCGATTACCAAAGGGGTTATCTATCATTTATGCTTTTTGCGAACAATTGATCTTTCAAGAATACTACTGAAGAAACATCATCACAAAACATTCTTGGCGACTTGTATTATTATTATTGTTGATTCATCTTTGAAAATTCTCAGCTCGAGACTGGGTAAGAAAGGGTACGGGACAAATGACATTCACTCCCTTCTTTGATTGGAATTAGAGATGAGAATTTCGTTCACCAGAAGGAACGAGTCGTTCACCGTTCACTCCCTCTCCGGAATAGTTCACTCAATGTCGTTCCATCGTTCACATGTTTTCCCGCTCTTGTCAGCGGTAGCTAATTGCGGTGGGGGGATGGGGAGATGTTACGAATTTCACATTCTCGCGCCATATAATATATTAATGCCAGAATATGAGATATAATTTAGAAATAGTTCATAAAGGTAATTACATATCAGAACTCTGTAAAGAGAGGGAAAATAAAGATGTTACGTATCCCATATTCTTGTGCCATATCCATATAAGAATAAAACGAAATGATTTGAGTTCACATTAATTTTATAGTGGTTTGTTGATATCTTTTTATTCCTTGGGCGGCACGACAATTAAACGATTTGCTTCAAAGATGCCACTTTGCTTCTGGACCACTGCAAGAACTTTCCTACCCAGTGAAGTGTTCAAGCAAGTAGAACGCAATGACACGAAGGAACGATTGGACTGTGTCGGACTCGTGAACGGCGTTCGGAGTAGGAACGATGATCGGGGAAGAGTTTTACGTTCTGAAATATCAGTTCTCGACGAATTATGTCAACTATTAATGGTTATAACAGAAAATCGTCATAGATGTTGTGAGCTCGTATACTTGCGACCTCAATATCTATATCTTTATAATCAGGTCGCAAGTTTGAGACAGTTTATAAAATATACTTGTTTCCTTATACTTCAAAAATGATAATTCAAAGTCTTTTGGGGATATATCACTACAGTCAAATCGCGATATTTCATATTACGGACTAGAGCATAGAAGTTCATTGACAGATAAAAAATACCCGCAGGGGGTTCAGTTTCGACTGAGTATGGGCCTGTGCGAAACCACGGTCCCGAGCTGGGGACAGGTACTGTGCCACCAGTCCTCGGACACCGTCCGAGACACCATTGGTGTGATGGTGGAAAGTTGCGTGTTTAAAAGTGCGGAGATCTTGCCTTTATTGACCGGGTCGCGAGGAAGGAATAAACCTCTATAAAAAAACACTCAGCCTCAGTGTGTTACGCGCCGATGAGGTGAATGGGTGTTGAGGACAAATGCTAGTGGACAACCACTGGGGCAACTGCCGAACCTCAGTTGAACAAGGCTTAGTGGCGTGATGCGGGGGTTCCACGTCACCAGACATATATTTCCTCCGAACTCGTGGGACAAGATGACTGATTCTTCAACTTCCCTGCCTTGCGGAGTGGGTGTGCCACAAGGAAAGTTTTCCACGCAAACGTCTTCGAAGCGACCGAGGGTTCACAGCCCTCCAGCTTCAGAAACGAAAACGGTTCAGAAACAGCATTTCTCACCAGAATGTTTTCGTTGTAATGACACATATAGACAAGACACTTGAAAAAGTATCCCCGTTCTACATTTACAAAAGTTTACAGGGTTTGGTTGGAACACTAAAATCTATTAAGAGGCTGCGTAATGGGTCAACGCTGTTGGAAACAAATACGAACAAGCAAGCGTTGGCACTATTATAATGTACCTTGTTGGGCGAGTTCCCTGTCAATTGCGAGCTCCATGCTGCGCTTAATCGCAGCAAGGTGGTTGTATGTTGCAGGGACATTATGGAGATGACAACTGACGAACTTGTTGCAGAATCGGAGGCTGACCACGTGGTTGAGGTCAGTCAAATAATGTTCCGCAGAAGACCAGTTCCTTCATCGTTACATTTCACTGTCCTCAGCTATCGAAAGATCTCAAAGCCGGATAGTTGAACCAGCTAGTGCGTCCCTTTATTTTAAATCCTCTGCGCCGTTTTAAGTGTCAGAGGTTTGGACACACGACAATATCTTCTAAGGGCCGTGATACCTGCGGGAAGTGCGGAAAAGAGGCACACGAACCCGGCGTCTCATGCCCAGGGCCTGCAAAGTGCATTAATTGCACAGGCAGTCACCCGGTGTGGAGCAGGGAGTGTGTCGCCTTTCTTGAAGAAAATAAAGTGCAGGAAATTAAGACAACGGAGAAGATCCTGTACGGTGTATCGCGGAAGAAATACAAGGCTATACACCCTGTATCTTCAACCAGTTTCTCCACCGCAGACACTTTTGACATTCTTACGCTGACAATTCAAAATTTGATAAGCCATCTTGTATCCAAAAATTTTGAAATAGTACTTTGTTGGGTTCCTGGACACGTGGGTATTATGGGTAATGAAGAAGCTGATGAGGTAGCGAAGCGGGGAACACAGAGGACAGTCCTTGACCTTTCATCTGTTCCTACGTCAGATTTAAAGGTTGCCATAACATCGTCTCTTCTTGAGAGATGGCACGCCGAATGGCAAAGTAGCGCCTTCAAGCTGAGGAAGGTAAAAGACTCCGGTAAGACCTGAAGAAATAATCCTTACGCGTCTTCGTATTGGCCGGTGCTATCTTACCCATAATAATCTCTTACGCGATGAACCTCCCCCCGTCTGTGAAACTTGTAACACAACAGTGACCGTGGAACACTTTCTTCTGGAGTGTCTCAAATATAGTACCAGCCAATGGCGACACAATCTACCGAACAGTTTGAACGTTATGGTGGCACAAAGTAAACCGATTTTAATGCGTCTTTTTAGATTCCTTCAGGAATGTGGCCTCTGGAATAGTATCTGATCTCTCTTCGTATGTCATTACTCAAATCCATAATCGAAACGGGGTTCCTCCTACGAGTTCTCGGGTGGGTTTGGATTTAATGGCTCTCCTTAGTACGTAACGGCGTTTTCCCTACCTGCACAAAAATTATCTCCCTAAATTTTACTTTCTTTTTTCTTTCCAATTTTTATAATGTTTTAGAAATTTTATTGTTTCTTTTTCCTTGCTTTTAAAAATGTTTTGTTATATTGTAACTCAGGAGAGTTTTTCGTGAGTATGGTTGAGTCATTCGACGAGTCCCACACGCGGGGAGAGTCATTTCGACTTTCCTTAGTGCGTAACTGCATTTTCCCTACCTGTACAAAATTTTAGGGCTCTAAAGACTTCGATGTCGGTAAGCCGTAAAGTCCCACAAAAAATAAAAGATCCATCGCCGCCATGACTCCTAGAGTAATGAAAACCGTATCCATTCAAGCCGATTTCTCTGACGTGTCTTCGACAACGTCGTGCATATGCCAGTGCAAATGCGGAAAGAAAGATGTTTCAGCCGTTCCTGAGAAACCTAAAACAACACCAACAGCGCGTCTATCTACTACTAAGAAACCGTCAAGTAGTGCGAAGCCTACCACGGTAAAAACGAAGACAGAGTTTAAGACAAAGCAGGGTTCTAGAGTGAAACCCCTGAACATTGCAGGATTTTTAAAAACTTCATCAGAAAAGTCCCAAAGACTTAAAAAGAATGTATCTGTACTTCCTTCCTCCGAGTCAGAATGTGAATTGTCCGACAGTGACGCGGAAATGCACATTCATGAATTTGACCACGGAGGCTCGGAAACGTAATGGCTTCCATACTTCAGTGGAACCTTAATGGCTATAGAACTCAACGTGAAGAGTTACAACTCTTAGCGCGTCGTAATCCGATCTGTATTTGCCTACAAGAGACACATCTTTTACCAGAAGACTCACCCTCTCTGCGAGGACACAGCAGCTTCAGTTATGACGACACCACGGGAGATCGAGCAAGAGATGGAGTTGCTGTGTTTGTTAGCAACATAATCCTCTGCTCACCTGTTCTCCTACAAACTCAAATCCAGGCTATAGCTGCCAAAATTCAGAGCGTACCAGCTATGACCTTCTGTTCTATTTATCTTCCTCCTTCACGAGATTTCTCGGAGACTTCCCTCAAAGATATAATTCATCAGCTCCCTCGACCATTCCTCCTCCGTCACGAGATTTCAACGCCCACAGTGTGCTGTGAGGCTCGTCGAGCGATTGCCCCAGGGCCGACTTCTGAATTGTCTCTTTGAGCGAGAAGATTAATGCTTAATGAACACCGGGGATATGACCCACTAAGCATTTGCCACGGGGTCATGGACTGCTATAGACCTGTAAATCTGCTCTCCTGAATTTTCTAAAATCTTGCAATGGAAGGTAGAAGATGATCTGCATGGTAGCGACCATCATCCTATCTGGTTGTCCTTGCAGGAACATGCGACTATTCCCGGAAGGATGTCTCAGAAATGGATTCTCAGATAGGCTAACTGGTCACTATACCGTTCTGTGTCTGTTTTCAGAGAAACGATAAGTGTCCAAAAAAAGGGTCGACCATCTGACCCAGGTGATTCATCACGCCGCTGAAGAATCCATTCCGAAAACATCTAAGTTTCCGCAAAGACATCTTGTCCCCATGTGGAACGACGCATGTCGGTCCGCCATTCGGGCGAGGCGAAGAGCGTTGCGGAAATTTAAGGGTAGTCCATCTCCGTAAAACCTCGCCGCATATCGGATTCCTAGAGCAAAAACGCGCAGAACTATCAAAGAATCCAGATCCACCTCCTGGAAAGAGTTTCTAAGTTCCATTAAGAGGACAACATCGTCCACTGAAGTATGGAAGTGAATCCGAAATATATCTGGAATGTATTTTTGAGTACCAATATCTGGGCTCAATTATCTGGGTCAGATTCTCACCAACAACAGAATGGGCAACAGTGATGGCTGAATACTTTGCTGACCTACCATCTACAGCAAACTGCGATCCTGATTTTGTGAGAAAAAGGGAAATAGCAGAGAGTACATCGGTTGACTTTCGTTCCACCAATTGGGAACCCTACAACATTTGTTTTTCTATGTGGGAACTTGAGTCAGCTCTAGCGACAGTCCACGACACTGCACCTGGCCCTGATTCAATTCATTATGAAATGCTCGGACACCTCAGTCTCTCAAGTCGATAGATGGGCTCTAATGACCTCAATGTTGACAAGCCCTAAAGCCCCCATAAAATAAAATCGAAAGAATACCTTCTGAGTATCTTTAGTATTTCATGGTCAGAAGAAGTATTCCCTAATTCCTGGAAGGAAGCAAGGAGTATGCCTTTACAAAAACCAGGAAAGGACAAAATGGCTACCAGTAGTTATCGAAGTATCGCCTAGACGAGTTGCGTCGGTAGAACTCTGGAGAGAATTATCAACGGACGCCTCGTCTGGTATCTTGAAAGCCGTAACCTGCTGAGACGATCTCAGTGTGATTTCAGGAAGTTCCATTCCACCCTTGACAACTTCTCCTGGAACGAGCAATTCAAGATGCTTTTGTCCGAAGACAACATGTTGGAATATTCTTTGACATCGAGGAGGCCTATGATACTACTTAGAGTCATGGCAACTCTATGTCTGGGGATTTAGAGGACATCTTTCTCTGATGTTAAAATACTTTTTGGATGAGCGTTTCTTTCTCTACAGAATTGGAAGAGACACCTCAAGTCTGCTTCTTCAAGAGGACGGTGTTCCTCAGGACTCGGTCCTGAGTGTGTGGCCATAAACAGCTTAAGAAACACTGTAAAGAATCCTGTCCTACACCCTCTTTTTGTTGACGACTTTGCTATCTTTTGTTCATCACAGAGTGCCCCGAGCTGAGTCTGGCATTACTTCCACTTACGTATGCTTGGTGTCTTCCTTTCTCTTTCCTGACCTTCCTTGGTCACTTCTTTTCGATCCCTACGCTAGTAGGTTCCGAGTGCTAGGGTATTTTTCATTTTCCTCGTTGTAATGTTTTAATGTAATGTTTTGATATGTTGTAATTCAAGAAGGTTTTTAATGGGTATGATTGAGTCATTCGACGAGTCGCACACGCGGGAAGAGTCATGTTTGCTCTCCTTAGTGCGTAATAACTGCATTTTCCCTACCTGTACAGAATTTTAGAATCTAATGACCTCGATCTCGACGAGCCGTAATGGCTTACAAGAAAATATCAACACAGAGTGTATCAGATGCGGAGAGACATATCCAACTCGTCCTCAATAATAATAATACTAATAATAATAATATTTTATTGAACCACATAGATCTTTACAATGATGTATGGCGAGTCATAGTACTAACAACAATAACAATAATATTTTCTTATAAGAATAACAACATTGTAATAATTTTATACATTTAACCATATTGATTTAACTTAGGCTAAGTGAAAGTTAACATAAAATACAATTATTTTTTTCCCCCCAGGGGACTTACATCTAGTAAGTACGTGTTTGGCGAACACGGGGCCCCGAGCTGAGTCTGGCATTGCTTCCACTTACTTGTGCCATGCTCCTTCCTTTCTCTTTTCTGACCTCCCTTGGTCACCTCTTGTTCTTTTCGATCCCGACGCTATTAGGGCTAGGGTATCTTTCATTTTCCTCTTTCCTCTTCTTTTTTTTTAATGTTTCTAGTAAAAGTCATGTGATATGTTGGAATTTGTGTTTAGAGTTGTAATGCAGGAGGGTTTTTAGTGGGTATGGCTGAGTCTTTCGGCGAGTCCCACACGCGGGGAGAGTCATGTTGGCTCTCCCTAGTGCGTAACTGCATTTTCCCTACCTGTACAAGTTTTAAGGGCTCTAATGACCTCGCTGTTGACGAGCCCTAAAGCCCCACAAAAAAAACAAAAAAACAATTATTTTGTACTATTACAGAATTTTAATATTTATTTAGGCTAGGGTTATATATCTATGGTAGGAATTCTATTATTTTACTTTTATTTTATTAATTTATGTGAAGGTCTATATTTATACTAAAACAGTGTAATTTAATGTTGTTAGATCTTTTCCCGCATCATGGGTCACCTTCTGCACTTTTGTTCTAATGATTACCTGCAACAGATTGTATTTCGAACATTAGTTATTGTCATTGAGGAATTCTTGTACGCTGTAGTAGAATTTCTGTTGTAAGAATTGTTTGAGTTTTGTTTGGAATGGGCTCAGTGTATTGATGTTTTTTAGGTTTAATGGTAACGCATTATCTAGCTGTATACCTGCATTTTAAGTGCTTTTTTGGCTAAGAGTGGATGTTATCTGTGATAGATGGATATTTCTAACCTGTCTAGAGTTGTGAACATGAACAGTGGAATTAAATCTATAGAGTGGTCCTTTGTCTAGTAGATCCTTTTTTACAAAGTACAAAGTTTCAAAAATGTACATGCATGGCAGTGGAAGTATTTTCAACTTTTCAAATAATGGTTTACATGTAGAAAGTTTATTAGTGTTGGTAATTGTTCGTATTATTCTCTTCTGTAAACAAAAAGTTTGTTTTGTTTCTGGTGCTTGTCCCCAAAATATTATACCATATTTTAGAATGGAATGGACATTTGCATAGTATACTGTTTGAAGGGTATCTGTTGTGCAATTTGCTGTTAGAACTCTGATGGCATAGTTTATTGTACTGAGTTTCATATTCAGTGTTTCTAGGTGACAGTTCCATTTCATGTTATCTTGTATAGCAAGTCCCACTCCTTATGCTAGAACACTTTTGCCACATGCTAACTTTACCCAACAATCTGGTACACAACGCCGTATTTCATCCTTCCTCTTCTTCCATCCGTTTGTACATCAACAGCCTGAGTTCAACCTAACCATTTGGATACCGCTCCAAAGAAATTTTGGAAAACTTCATTATACGCACACCAAATGTCTTAAATCAAGGTCTCAGTAATACTCCTCTTTCGGCTTTGCACAAGCTGAAGATTAATTTCGATCTTCTGCATCATGACAAGAAGAACTCCAGCTTCGATATTCAGGGTATACTTTCACCTAATCCTCTACAAACACCGGGTCCATATTCCTGTGGAGTTTCCCCGTGAGACCTGTGGCTACCGTCTAGGCGACCTGTGCAGCGATCACACCGCTGAGTGCTACGCCATATTGAGAGCTCTGCGATTAACAATGTACTCCCGCGGATTAAATTTCCTGATTTGTTCTGTTTCTTTAAGTGTCCTTCAAGCAATCCAGACTATGTATCCAGCTGATAAGCTGGTACAGAACATCCAGGATGTGCTTTTCTCGCTCCAAAGTGATGGAAGAACATAATGTTTTGCTGGAATCTCGGACACGTAGGAATCAGAGGAAATGAGGCAGCAGGCGTTTTCTTGAAGACCGCATGCCCTAAGAATCGCGTGGATTTCTTTACGATTCTTATAAGGGATCTCCTAAATTCCATCAAGACAAGGAATTTGAGTGAATGGAACAATGAGTGTTTGGCTGTTGGAGGGAATAAACTCCGACTTATCAAATCCTCTGTTAAGTCATGGTGCAGTTCCTGTAGGTCAGCCAGGCCCGAGGAGGACTTGTTGACCCGCCTGTGCATAGGACATTTTCATCTCACTCATCGTTATCTCTTACTACTTGAGGTTGAACCCGTTTGCCAGTAGTGTAGCTCTTCTCTGACTGCATCACCTACGAACTGATTGCAGAAAATACACTAGAATACGGAGACAAATTGGTCTGGTTGCAGATTTACCTACAATTCTCGGAAATGAAACGGATGATGTTACTAAAATTTTACGTGTATATCGGGACTCCTTTTACTAGTTTTTGGGAGGGCTAAAATTTGCATTCTTCTTTCCTTTCATTTTTCCTTTCCCTAGTTTTTAAATTATAATTTTTCGAATTTTTTTCGCTTTCGGTATAATGTAGTGGGCAATTTTTCTCTTTTCTTTTCTTTCATCTTTGTTGTCAGATATTTTTTGAATTAAGGAGGGTTTTAGTTTGTGGGTATGGACGAGATATTCGGCGAGTCCCACACACGGGGAAGAGTCACTACCTCTCTTCTCTATGGTGTGAAATGGAATTCCCCACCTGCAAGGGTTCTAATGACCTTTCTGTTGACGAGCTTAAAGTCCCCCCTGCCACAATTTCGAAAATGGCAAGGGCCGATTTATTTTCTAGGATTATGGGCTTGTTATCGATTCTTAGATATTTAAGTATTAATTTTGAAATAAAGTCACTGGAAAGAACGGAAATTGATGTCAAACTGATATTATGAGATGGATAATTTAAGAGAATTGCATATTTCATCCATTTTATCGGCTCCATTTTATGTGTAAATTACAACTGTTGCATCTTACCCTATTTATCGAATTTTTTATTTTGGCTTTTTTTTAATGAGGTGAGATTCTTACTGTGGAACATATTCTTCCTCCAGGTCGTTTGATTTAAGTGAAAAAATTGGGAAGGGCAAGTAATTTGTTGGTAGTAAAATTAACGCGTGACCGAAACACCATCACCATTATCGGTTTTCCTCGAAGAAAACTAATCATAATGCTATGTGCAAACAAAAGTGGCGGTCCATTGCTTAGGACAGTATCCCGAAATTTGCCGAACTCTCCGCCGTTAATAATCTCATCGCTCGGTCTTTGCGGGGTTAAGATCTTACACCCAATTTCACCAAGTTCGATTAATGCTTTAAACGAGATTTTTTGTATCGTGGTTATCGAAATACGCAGTAAATCGTGATTATCGAAATGCGCGCTCCACCAACTTCAATTTACGAGATAATCTCAATTTACACTTCTCGGGGACCCTTCGATTACCACTGCATATCGCGATTTTCGTCAACACTTCAAGAAATAGTGCGTCTATTTTGCATGTTGGCTCGTGGTTTGNTGCAGATTTACCTACAATTCTCGGAAATGAAACGGATGATGTTACTAAAATTTTACGTGTATATCGGGACTCCTTTTACTAGTTTTTGGGAGGGCTAAAATTTGCATTCTTCTTTCCTTTCATTTTTCCTTTCCCTAGTTTTTAAATTATAATTTTTCGAATTTTTTTCGCTTTCGGTATAATGTAGTGGGCAATTTTTCTCTTTTCTTTTCTTTCATCTTTGTTGTCAGATATTTTTTGAATTAAGGAGGGTTTTAGTTTGTGGGTATGGACGAGATATTCGGCGAGTCCCACACACGGGGAAGAGTCACTACCTCTCTTCTCTATGGTGTGAAATGGAATTCCCCACCTGCAAGGGTTCTAATGACCTTTCTGTTGACGAGCTTAAAGTCCCCCCTGCCACAATTTCGAAAATGGCAAGGGCCGATTTATTTTCTAGGATTATGGGCTTGTTATCGATTCTTAGATATTTAAGTATTAATTTTGAAATAAAGTCACTGGAAAGAACGGAAATTGATGTCAAACTGATATTATGAGATGGATAATTTAACAGAATTGCATATTTCATCCATTTTATCGGCTCCATTTTATGTGTAAATTACAACTGTTGCATCTTACCCTATTTATCGAATTTTTTATTTTGGCCTTTTTTTAATGAGGTGAGATTCTTACTGTGGAACATATTCTTCCTCCAGGTCGTTTGATTTAAGTGAAAAAATTGGGAAGGGCAAGTAATTTGTTGGTAGTAAAATTAACGCGTGACCGAAACACCATCACCATTATCGGTTTTCCTCGAAGAAAACTAATCATAATGCTATGTGCAAACAAAAGTGGCGGTCCATTGCTTAGGACAGTATCCCGAAATTTGCCGAACTCTCCGCCGTTAATAATCTCATCGCTCGGTCTTTGCGGGGTTAAGATCTTACACCCAATTTCACCAAGTTCGATTAATGCTTTAAACGAGATTTTTTGTATCGTGGTTATCGAAATACGCAGTAAATCGTGATTATCGAAATGCGCGCTCCACCAACTTCAATTTACGAGATAATCTCAATTTACACTTCTCGGGGACCCTTCGATTACCACTGCATATCGCGATTTTCGTCAACACTTCAAGAAATAGTGCGTCTATTTTGCATGTTGGCTCGTGGTTTGATTTATAGGTTATCTTAAATGGCACGAGGGAGACCCCCTGCTGCCTCCGGTGTTCGTTGGTGGCTCTGGTCAGCAACAAGATGTGTTTTTCTTTCGTCATTTGTCTTTAAGTTACCCACATTGCACTGAAAATCTACTACAAACCTAGAGAATCCTTCAGATACATTGATTAACATAATCGACGATTAGTTTTGCTAGGTGAAACGCATAAAATTTAACCGCGATTCCATTTACATAATCACGTTTAAGGAAATCGCGATTATTCTACGTTTGGTGAAATTTGGCCTTAGACACCAAATGGGAAATGTCCTAAGCTGTGAACCGCCACTTTCGTTTGAAAATAATGTAGAACCACTGACAGTTTCTTCGAATATAATATATAACAATGGTTGAATTATATCTAATGGGAAATAAAATAAAATCTAATAGGAAAAATGTAATATTTTCCGTTCTATTCCTAGTTTGTCATTTTTAATTTCATAATTAGTGTCAAGTTTCAAATTTCGGGAGTGTGCGATGTTTGAATGATAAGCGTAATTCATCATTGAATATTAAAATATTTACAAGGGACACAAAACTGATAGTCATTTACCGCCCAGGAGTGACCGAAAACTCACTTTTTTTACTGTAGTAGTTTCCAGTACGTGCTACGCTTAGAGATTGAAGGTCTGTGCACTATTGTGATAAGTATGATATGATAACATAATATTCGAGAAGTTTTTCAGTTCCATTTGAATTATTCCGCGAAGGATGACTTTATTTCTATTTTCTTTCTTTTGAATCAAGTAATTTGTGTATACTACTGTTTATATATGTTATTTAATATATCATAAATTGTTATATAATTTTGCAAAGGAATGCAATGTAATGTAATAAGATGTCCGTTTTACTTTTTTTCAGCTTATGGCATATGATACTTCCATAAAATGTTTCACTTTGAAGAAGTGCACCTGACATTTCCATGATCTCATTGTCTTCCATCGGGAGTCGTTGTACGTAAAATCAGTTATTCCTGTTGCAAAGTAATCTCAATGATGTGATATATTTGTTTGCAGAGTTTGCTGTGAACATTCATGGACTTGTAATGTCAGCAATTTTATTCAGGTCGCTTGATACGAAAACATGCCTGTCTTCCGAAGGTCTGTTAACTAAGCGAAATTAATTTGCGATCTTCCGTATCTTCACCAAAATGTCGTAATTGTGCAAAAATGGTTAATATTGATATGGTTTATAAGTTTTGGAACATGGAATTAATGTGGCAATGTATTTTGATATTTATATTATTGTGGGGAAAATCTCACAATGAGCAAACAGTTTAATATGTTTTAAAACCGCATCGAATTATACATAACGAACGCAAAATTATACATAACTTATAGTGTAATTAGCATGCGAACTCGATTTTAGTATTTGCCAACAAATTATGAAGACGGTGGTCGTGTATAAAGGTAGTTGATAAAATATTAATACGCTGTTTTCTTCCAAAGTATGGATATCTAGAATTCGTTATTTTTCATTATTTCTTATAGCTTGCAGTCGAAGTACATTAAAATATTGGGTATACTTTTGCATTGCGCCTCATCAGCCACATATATTTGCGAATTCCCAGAGTAGAGGAGGAAGGATATAGAATATCATGTCCTTTTATTACTGAAAATTTAATACTTTTAAAATGGAATTTTTCTTAAGTTGTGAAATGTTGATGCTGATGTGGTATAAATTTGCGAGTGCTTACTTAGTTTTCACAGTTAAGCGAAAAACAAAAACAAATAAAGGTTGTTTAATTTTGAAGATCCATTCCGCTTAATTTAGTCACGCATCTCGTAAATATATCTTACTTTGAAATTCTGTTTTACTTACGAGTAGAAATTACTTGGTAATCACAAAAAATTTATATTTTTCAAATAAATACCCAAGGGCAGGAAGTAAGAAAACGTTGGACGATGTTGAATACAAACAATATGTACTATTTTTAACTATAGCTTTACTTTTTTGATGATAAAACCATAAAGCAACTAATGTCGACTTTCAATATTTAATTTTACTCAAATGATGAGTAATATCATTAAACAATATTATGCTCGAAAACTTCAATCTCACACAAACACACACAAAAAGGAATGGAAAAGGAAGATACTAGTACGTAATATAAGTATCCCAGTTTATACATTCCCATTTGCAAAAGGAACATTCAGATACTACTAATTTTCATAAGTATGTCATTAATGAATATGCAGACGTTAATTGTTATTTTGTTTGTAAAAAATAGAACGTTCATGAAACCCAATAATTCGTTACAGTTCAGATCCTCGTATTATTTAATCTAATACAATATTTTCAATATTTGAAGGTTTGAAACAAATCATCTCTCACTGAGGGAAGAGCAAAATATTTAAGGCAGTAACGAAACTGTGTATTTTTCTATTTGGCCATCCTTTAATTTTCGTTCTCAGAATTGGAGGGATTTTAAAATTATTTTGCTGTAATTGTTTTACATTGTGGCAACTGCAATACATCATAATAATTAACTATTTGTTCAGTGAGGACATTTTTGATTTTTTTCCCAAACCAATCTAGATTAATATATACATCGATTTAATGAAACAAACAATTTTTTTTCACGAGTTAAAAAAAAAATTTGTGGTTTGTCTCGTAATTTAATCAATGGACGTTATAACTTCTTCATTTCAAAACTAATTTGATGTTCCCCTTTTCTTGACCGTGTTATAAAATTACGGATGAATATCACCCCATAGAACACTGAAACCGAGAAGAACTTTGATCAAGAGTTTTGACCCCCCAGGGGACTTACATCTAGTAAGTACGTGTTTGGCAAACACGGGGTCTCGTGGTGAGTCTGGCATTACTTTCACTTACTTGTGCGTGGCTCCTTCCTTTCTCTTTCCTGACCTCCTTGGTCACCACTTGTTCTTTGCGATCCCGACGCTAGTAGGTTGCGAGGGTTAGGGTATTTTTCATTTTCCTCGTTGTGATGTTTTGATATGTTGTAATTCAGGAGGGATTTTAGTGGGTATGGTTGAGTCATTCGGCGAGTCCCACACGCGGGGAGAGTCATGTTGGCTCTCCTTAGTGCGTAACTGCATTTTCCCCACCTGTACTGAATTTTAGGGCTCTAATGACCTCGATGTCGACGAGCCGTAAAGCCCCACAAATAATAATAATAATTTTGTAGTTCTTAGTTGCAACAACCTGATCCTGGATAGCATGAATGAAACCTTGTCTTCCAAATAGACACCCATCCGTGACCAAAGCGTCCATGCGTCTTTGTCGACAATATTGAGAGAATGGGAAAATCTACCATTTTCATTCTTGTATCCTTTCAGTGATTGTGGTGATAGTGAGATTAGAACCGTCGTCATCCAGTTTGAGAGGATATAAACCTATGTCTGATATGCCCACTGCATTGTGCAACGGCGATGTTGAGACCCTGGTTACAAAATTATCTTTCATGGATGTCACCTGCTTAGTGACTAAAGGTCAGAAAGGTCTTCTCCATCTTCCTGATATAGGGTCGTTCTACAGTTGGATGAGGAAGTTGAACTCTGAATTCAGTTTAGGTTTTACGTACCAAAATGTTGAGATTATTTAAATCCGTTTTAGATTATGGCACTATTCGGAAAGGGACTATATAAACATACCCCATATTCCATATGCGAAGAATTTCTATTTTTAAATCTTAATATTTGTGAGTTTGCTTATTGTAAGAAGTATGTAGGTTGCAGGTGTTGTTTACTGCAATATCTATGATTCGTGTGATTTTCTTGAGTTTGTCTATTATAATAATTTCTGGTCTGCTGTTATGGATTATCTTGTCGGTTAGGGTTGATCTATCAAAATAAATTTGGTATCTGCTGTTCTCTGAAAAAGGTTTTGGGAAGTAGTTGTAGTGGAGTATAATGTCTTCTACTAATCCATACTTTTGCTGGGTTTCTGATGGATATTATTACCAAGCTGATTGTATCTGTGGTTGTAGTCTATGCTAATAGAGTGCATCCTCCAAAGATGTGATGCAATTTATGGTTTAATTTTGCATCTCGTACATTTGACATCTGCTATGCCTGTCTTGCAACATAAATTTTCTGTATATATTTACTTTTTTATTATGATCATTATTATTATTTGTTTTATGCCTTATTTATGAAGTGCTGGTGTTCAGGCTATGACGTCTCTTGTTCTTCATTACGACGTGAATGAGGTGACGGTATCGGAAGTGGTAATAGATATAGGGAGGAGATCAGGGAATGTGGAGTACCAAATTGACGTTGGTGTGTAGGAGGTAAGGGAATATGCCTGAAAACCTCACCCAGTACCGTCTTGTGGAGCACGAATCCACGCTCTCTAGCTTTGTGCTATGATCCAACTGAAATCGCTGATACCATGCTGATGCTTACTCACAATTAAAGCAATAAATTATCTAAAAAATAATAACGATATTTGAAAAAGTGTGTATAAAAATGTAAGTGTGTGGGAAATGTTAAATTACTTGTATTTGACAATTATAACACGAAAAAAATAATTTTTAATATGAACTTGCAACAGGCAATTCATAAAATACAGTGCGTTATGATGTAGTCACCGCCTGTAGGTACAGAATAAACGATGTGTTTACTATACTTTCCGTCCAACACCACAACCGTCGCATGTAGTTAACATTTTATGTTCAAGTTACGGAAACTTGCAAAACCCGATTCGTCTGACTGTTTACGAATTTTATGTAATATCACCTGTTCATTTGAACTCTGCATAATAGCCACACTAATACACTCCATACAGCAGCTTCCCGAGCATGTACTAGCAGTCGTTGAAATAACCGATTATTTTTTACATCGACTATATTAAAATTTCATATTGTACTACAGATTATATTAAATATTAAATTGTTCACACTTTCCTACTTTGAGGTTGATGTGGCACGATATAGAACAGGGTAGACAGAGCGCTTGTACTTTGCAATAATTCATCTACAAATCTCCGACTTCGTTAAACGGTCGGATAGACCGCTGGCTCTCGGACTGTGTTCAGAGTATTCCGATGCATCGTGTCCGAGGAAACGAGCGCGACCCCAAGTTAATCGTGGTTAATGAATGAAGGGCGGGCGAGTGAAGGAGGCGGTGCCTCATGTACGCCTCTATTTTCACGCCGCACCACCCGCGCCGATGCTTTATCCTGCCCTTGTGCTGTCGCTGACCTCCTACAGAGCATTTTTGTGACCAACGCTTTATCCTCCTGTCGCGTGCTCATTCTCTCGTCCACCCGCCGTCCGCCTACAAGCTGCCTCCACTTCTCACTTTCTCCGTTTCCTTCAAATCTACCTGTTCAAAGCGTCCTCCACTCAGTAGGATTATAGCATCTGCTATGTTTACGTTTGCTTACGTTTTGTATGCCCGAATTTATTGAAGTACTGATTTCTGTATGGATAAAAAATAGAAAAAATCTCTTTCGAGTTATTTAACGATATTTTGTTTGAATATTTGTGTACTGAAAAGTGCGTTCAGTAATAAAATGTTGTTTGAAACTTAAATATAGAATGTGACGTTTGCATAGTGGAGAAGAGAACTAAGAGAAGCATTTTCCGAGAAATGTGAAGAGCGCAGTAATTTATTGTATTTGTGTAGTTAAGTATTGTATTTTACTTTTACATTATTTGTCTTTAGGGTGTAATATTTTTCGTCGAAAGCAGTCACTTTATATTCACTCATTTTTTCTTCAAATAATGGTATTTTTTTGGTAACAAAATTGCTTACTTATAATTTGTAACAGCAAACAGTGCACAATGTCAAAATCAGAGATGGCGCAAAAATTATTTGCACAATTAATAGATAATCTGCAATTATACGAATAGCAAGAAAATTTATCTTGTCATAATTTCCTCCGTCTTTTATATTTGATGTTGAAAATTTTATATTAAAAGATATATGCGTATCAATGAGTTGTATATTAATGTATTACAGTTGAAGTGTACAAACGCATGATTTTTACCATACTGCAAGTAAGAACCAAATTCGAAAATTTTGATCTAAAAAATTCGTTCTTCCTTATTTATTAGGGTACATATTTCTATAATATATCATATCTTCATACATGTTTCATGAATTGCTAAATTTTAACGTAGGTAAAAAATGTTACTTATATTCACCACATTCTTTTCTAGGGTTGGGACGTCGCTGTGTTTTCTTAATTGCCAAAAACCTGGTTGTAATAATTATATTCAAATATATCAGCGTTCTTTACTTGGACCCCACAGGGGACTTACATCTAGTAAGTAATGCTCCTTCCTTTCTCTTTCCTGACCTCCCTTGGTCACCTCTTGTTCTTTACGATCCCGACGCCATTAGGGCTAGGGTATCTTTCATTTTCCTACCTCGCCCCAGGGGACTAACATCTGGTACCTTCCTGTACAAGTTTTTCGGGCTCCAATGACCTTTGATGTCGACATAAGCCGTAGAGCCCCACGAAAAAAAAAAGTACTTGGACTTATATTCCCAACACAATCCCGCTGTTATGTTTCAAATAGCATGAGTTCTCTCCACCTCATTATTATTGTTATTTTGATTTTATTCATTTATCCATTTTACTCTTCCTCAGCGCATGGCAATTACAAGGATTTACACGCCTTATCGGTTATTTCTTCTCAATTTTATCGCTTCATTCTTCTTTTGATTTGATCTTCTTTCTCTTAACTATGTTCATTTGCTTCTTCTTTTCCTTATTTCCTTCTGTGTTGTTTCATTGAGACCATAAACTTTAGCCGCATTTATGGTGTTGCCCGTCCCCAATTCGTGGATAGCGAGTGCTTCTACTACCTAGCACCAGTTATTCTTACCGTTCGTCTTACCGACGTTGATTCCGTTGCCAATTCTGCAAAATCAAGGGATGTCTTTTCGTTGTCTATGTATCGTCCCGAATTTTTGGAGTTGAATTTTACCTTTCATTTCAATTTTCTCGTCCTTCACAATTAATTTCGTAATCATGTAGAATATGCTCCACCCGCATTACCGCAAATGCACTTTTCTGCTATTTATTGCGCCTTGTCCTGTTAAAATTTCCAAGTTAATCCTAAGTTGGAAACAATATTTTCATATTATTATTTTTGGTAAAATTATAATTGAAATTTTCTGAAATTAATATCTACGTTATTTGTTAGCAGATTTTTGACGTTGTTCGCGATTTTTATTTAATCGTAGATGCTTCAAGTTGTATTCGAGAATTGGGATCCACTGAAGTTAACGAATTTGTATTAAATAATGTAGCTTACGGGAAAACTATTCATTATTATATACTTTTTTATTCTCTGTTTCCCATTCAGCTCTTGGTCACTCATCTCTTTATATGCTCCGTTACTTCAGAACAGAATTCCTGCTTTACTTCGACACGCCGTCAACGACCTGTCACTGAACGCGGACGTGCTCGTAGACCGTGTCCTTTTCGTAGCTGTCCACCGACATCACTGGGTGCCGCCTCCAATTGCCATTTACTTTTCCCACTCTTGAGTTAACCGTATACAACCTCTATTGACCGAGGGTCACGTCACCCTCTTCAATATGGTATCTACTTCACACCGCTGAATACCACCCTACTCTCCACTCGTGACACAATACGAGTGTATGTGCTCCGCCTCCCAGCCTTTGAACGCACTTCACTTCACCCCAAGGGATGACGTAAAAACACCAAGGCGGGGTCATTTTCCAAGACCACTACCAGCAGGGTGAGCACGTGCTGGATGGAACAGCTGAGCTAAACTGACTTGGACGCTTTCTTGTGATGTTAAGTTTTCAGTTTGGGGGAAGCCGAAGGACACGTCATTTTCTGAGACATTTGGTTTGTTTCGGTCATTCTTCATTTGGAAGGAAAATAATTTCATTTATACAAAATATAACTTTATTGTCAAAAAAGCAGTTACAAACTCCGTATCACCACGTGGAGGATAATACAATAATTTACTCTCCGAAAGCAAGCAAGGGACCATCACATCAATTCCGATCAAGAACCCCAAGGCAGAGGCGGATTTAACATTTCAACATACTCCTAACCATAAAAATAGTTCGGTACGTGCTATAGTATTAACACAATACCAACAAATATTGTATTTAATAAAACACAGAAAAGTCATTTCAAAAGTACGTATTATTATCAAACTATAAATAATTCGAAAAGTATTGTAGAAAAATCGTAACAATTAAATAACACTAAATTCAAAAATAATTATTTCAATAGATGTCGCCCGTAGGCATTTTTTAAGTTTCCTTTTTGAGCTAATATAGTTAAAAAAGATATGAGTACGATATAAATCTTGGTTTCCATATTTCTGTGGCATGTGTCATAAATAACAGTTTTCGTTTCATTTTTATGTTATGTGTATGCCATATATACGATTATCGCCATTTTAATCATTAGTGGATGAATTCACCCTGCGTTGTCCGGGGATTTGAAGAGGCTCACGAGTATTCCGTTACCAGATCTTACGACCAGATACTCTTCAGGGCTTTGTAGCGGGCAAAGGATGTGGAACCAGCCGTCTATGTCGTTTTCATTTGCATGATTAGAGAAAAATTCAAAGGCCAACACGAACTTTAATTAAACACACGAACCTTTCAAGATTTATTCAACTAGTTGAATCTATCTCGTGAAAAATAATTGGCGAAATTCCAAAACTGAGAAATGAAATTTAACGTATTTAAATCTATAGGTATGTTTACTTTTTAAAAATGGTTCTTATACAAACATACGCACATTACGATGTATGATATTTTTCGTAAATGATACACGAAAAAGATTTTATTCAACTTTATATCTCATATCACATAAGTGAATCATAATTAATTATCGGATTGTTATTATTATTTAACAATATACATAATAAAACATGGGTCATATAATGAGATAGATGTTTTACTACACGTATTTCATTCCTATTTAAAATGGATTATTTCATATTTGCGTTGATTTCATATTATTTTAGATGCATTGTACCAAATATAAAAAGGAATATTACTTAATTTTTAATTCATTTTGTTTTGTGACGATGTGTCGGACCTGAGATCTACACGTAGGAATTGGTGAGGAGAGATGTTGGGACGACAGGTAACATACGGTACCAAACCGATTGTTCTGGAGGTGAGGGAAATCCCAGTAGAAAACCTCAACGATCGGATGATGAACCCATGCTCATCTGTTGAGAGCAACGTTTGACGTTTGGATCGAATACGCTACCACTATTCAACCACGGATATATAAAAAAACGGAACTCCGGTTCCTGTTGAACGATAATAAAAGTTTCAAAAAACACTAACTTCCATCAGATACTATGAAATAAAACAAGTGAAGTCAAAAAATAAAGAGAAATTTTCGGGACTATATTAGAGATATTTGAATAAATGTTACATTAATGTGTTATACATAAATATATAGTTGATTAAAAAATTATTTGTTATTGCCGAAAGGAGATTGTTCAAAAATACAAAAGTGTATTTATTGTATATGTATTCTTTATCATAATTGTCCAGACATGTTTTATACATTTAACGTTTTTTCTGTGAATTATTTGACAGTTTTCTTTTTCTTTATAAAGAAAAAAAAGACTCTGCTTTAAAATTAAACATAATGTTTTTTTTAATGTTTTGCTAAAATCATAGAGGAAACGTATTAAATACCAATAAATTGAACTGTTCAAAGAGTATACGCACATCCATACTCAATCAACTCTATATCTGAAAAGCAAATATGCGTAGTGCAGTATATTTCTTTGGAAGCGACATTTTTCTCTTGCAACCTTGGCACACGACTTTTACTTGTTCGACTGTCCCTTCCGTGAGGCGAGGCATCAAATCCTGGACGGTATCCAAAAGCTGCGTTGTACATCGAATTGCACCTCGTCGATCAACCAATTCTGCAGTATGGAAGTAATGCAGCTGCCAAGAAGAAATGGCAATTGATTTCGAAATAACGAATTAGGAAAAAAATATCACGCTTAAAAAACAAAACTTTTCCCCTATCCATTTTGTAGTATTATTTATTATTTCTTTTTGAAAACCGTGGAAATGTTATAAAATTTGAAACCGTTAGAGCATTTATAAAAAAAGTGGAGTAATATGCGGTGTAATGTTTCATTTTTATTCAATATCTTTATTCTTTATAAATGTTTTATTTGGAAAAAAAAAATTGTTTGGAGGACTTGGAGAATATTTTGTAGTATAGGAATTAATAGTTGTAAACTATATAAGAATCTTTTTGGAAAAGGAGATCTGTTGTTTCACGAGTCAAACTCAAAATACAATTCTTTCGTATTACATTTTTAAGATTCTTATAGGCACATTCTTACCATGGATTCTCACTATCCATGATGTACTGATTGTAGGTATAATTTACAGGAATGAGATACTAGTAAAGCATCTATCTCATTATATGACCTATGTTTTATTATGTATATTGTTAAATAATAATAACAATCCGTTAATTAATATGATTCACTTATGTGATATGAGATATAAAGTTGAATAAAGTCTTTTTCGTGTATAATGAAAAATATCATACATTGTAATGTACGTATGTTTGTTTAAGAACCGTTTAAAAAAAGCATACCTATAGATTTAAATACGTTTTATTTCATTTCTCAATTTTGGAATTTCGCCAATTATTTTTCACGAGATAGATTCAACTAGTTGAATAAATCTTGAAAGGTTCGTGTGTTTAATTAAAGTTCGTGTTGGCCTTTGAATTTTTCTCTAATCATGCAAATGAAAACGACATAGACGGCTGGTTCCACATCCTTTGCCCGCTACAAAGCGCTGAAGAGTATCTGGTCATGCGTTATTGGGATATTGGCCCTTTCTCCAATATCGGCTTTTTTCGTGCACGAAATGTACGCGTTTTTAATGGAGAAATGTCTACAAAAATTCACGTTTGACTTCATAACAAGTATTCATCAAAACAGATTTTCGCGTCTTCTGCTATCTGAAAACACAGAAGACAATTTTATTATAGAATAGGCTCCCACACCGTGTTTCTCGAGAAGTATTTTGCTTTGCAAAGACAACGGAAGAGTTTGTGTGGGGATATACCTTAACTTAAATACATTTGAAAGTGCTCTTATCTGTTAGTTGTATGTCATATACCAACTAAACCTGAATTATTAATATTTAAGAAGCTTGAAATATTTTTGAGGTGATGATGAGGTAAGCTGCTTATCATAATTTTAGATCATACGATTCTTTTTCGGAATTAAATCTAAATATTCAGACATAGAATAAAACAAAACACGGTTACCAGTTATTTCAAAGAAAATACCTAACACAGTATTCCATTGTGAATATAATTTTAATTATTCCATGCATAATTATTGGATGCAGATACCGGGAAATCGCATTCCCAAGTTCGGTGCTGAGATGAAGTTTGATGAGAATTTGGTGTTGTGTATCTATATCTGTATGTATTATTTCATGTTTAATGTACTGTGCGTGTAATCGTAAGAAGTAATTGTTATGAAGGTTGGCAACCAACACTTGGGAAGAAGGTGAGGAAATAAAACCGAGAATTTCTGCCGACGTTTTGATGTTTTTATATATCTCTTTACGAGCATAATCCTCATTTATCGACACCCTTCACTAATTCATATAATGCTAACTTAACATTCTTCTCGAGTAATAATAATCATCATTATGTAGATTCAAAATAATAATCATATTAAGTAGATTCAAAATATTTTCCCTGTTCAATAACAGTGACTAATATGTTTGTTCCTGTCATTGTTTACGCCAAGCATTTAACTTATTCGTGTTGTTTTCTCGAACAAACCCCTGTCGTATTCCATCTACTATATTTTAAGAGAGGAACTGTTTTATACATGTAGGCATATTCTGGTATCTAGGCCGGTTATAACAATTTTTATGAATTTCATATCGTATAGCTTTAGGGTTTAAAAAGTGATATAGCATGGTAAGATTTCTTAGGCGGAATTCTGAGTCTGAGACTTTCCATGCTTTTTCTAGATAAAACAATACATTGTGGAATAAAGAGATGTGTAAAAGGCAATGCTTAGATGAAAAAGTCAGGGCGTCTTTTAGCTAGGTGGAAAAAATAATAATTTCGTAGTATCATCAGTGTACAGTTTAGGTTTACTACTTCATCAACATAACGTTACCATTAAATGTGAGAAGCCTTGAATTATATTTTCAATTTAGGCGACTGAAAGAGTACACAGGCACACAAAATATAAAAATTTGGTAGGTTCCAAAGACTAAACCTAAGAATTTTTATATATTTTATTGCCCTGAATCAAAATTACTCCACCTCCTTCCATTTTTTTGAAATTTCGAAAATCGCCCCTTAATACAATTAATACAGATTTTAAAAATCTGGAAGGTAATTTACAGGTCTTGTCTTTGCACAGAGAAATATTTTTGTTTTGTCTTCTGTTTTTAAGGGCGATTTTTGAACATAAATGAAAATGGAGGATGATGAAGTAATTTTGATCCGCGATTCGGATTTAACACCTCTAAATAACATACACAGGTTTAGTCTTTAGAACATACCAATTTTTTGTTTTATTTTTGTCTGTATCATATAATAGACAATGCTAAGTCTCCAAAGTACTTAAAACGTAAGTCGTTAATGAGTACATGGACTTAAAACTTAAAGACTTAAATAGTTTGAAGGCAGCCTCGAAGGAGCAGCAATGGAGTCCTAGCCCTGAAGGGAGGAATGGTGTTGACTGTCGCATAGAGATAAGCCTCACTGCCCTTTGTCCCTCGTTCAGGCCAGCACTACTCTCGAAATCACATTGGTTCAAAGAACATGGGTTCCTGAAGGGACGATTCCAAATTACTGTAGAAATGACGCGAGGAGCATTCGGTGCAACATTACTTCTGTAAGATATAAATGTACTAAAACGTAGAATTAAGTTTTCTTACAATACAAAAATTAATTTGAGTTTTATTAAGATATTTTTATTCTTCTGAACAATATACAGGTTGAACTAGAACTCCATAAAACATTGGAGGGATGATGGAGCACATTAGAAGGAACAAAAAATCACATGTAAACATAATCGAAAATGTCTCCTGAGATATAATGTCATCCAAACAGAGAAAGAACACAATACGAAAAGATGTGTAAAGCGCTTTATTAGAGTAATTGAGAAAGTGGTATAGGTGTTCAAATTTCAAGCCCATCAAATTACTACATATGTTCGAATTTCGGTCTATTAGCAATGATACTGGCCTCGCGCCGACTTCACATGCATTGGCGAGTATGTTCTACTTGGATCTTGCGACGTAATAAAATGTTTTACACGCCTTTTTGTCTTGTGTTCTTTCGCTGTCTTGGAGTCATTTTATGTCCTTCGGGAGTTATTTCCGGAAATGTGTACCTTAATGGTTGTTTACTCATATTCATGTGCTCTATCACTCCTCCCGTATTTCTACGTGGAGTTTTGGGACAACTGTTTTTTAATAAGTGGGAACTTGTTCTGTTCTGTCAGCATCGCAAATTCAACATCTACTTAATCATCTTAATACTTACCTATCTTCATCAAGAAGGGATTCTAAAAAATATGAAGTTGATGCTCTTATTCCTAAATGAATTAATATTTAATGTAGACAAGTAGGTTTCTGCAGGCTGCAGCTGCGCAATGCGCAGTGTAACATACATGTCATACCAATGGGAGTACAAAATATACCCTCTTAATAAATGATGTACTCCCTGAAGTTGCGTCACTAAGTATGACTATTTACACAAAAAAAGGTAATACATTAGTTGAACTGATTTTATTTTATCATTTTCTTACTGAAATATTATTTTAATTAACACAATTAACACAGTTATTGTTGAAACTGTGTTTTAATAATACTAAAAATTATGTCTCACCAACAAACTAAAGCAAAGTTTTGAATTTTTATTTCTCTACTGAAAGATTTGAAAAATCAATTTTTTTTAAGAACTCGAAATGAAATAGATTGTAAAAAGTATCATTTACTTTCTATCTTTTTGTTTTATAAAGAAAATTTAAATGCAAATGATAAATTTTATCGTTATGTGAANCTTTTTGTTTTATAAAGAAAATTTAAATGCAAATGATAAATTTTATCGTTATGTGAAATTTTTAATGCTTTTTAAAATACAATAAAATTATAAATTTGGTTCGCTTGTAACCACGTTATACATTTTTGGGAAGGTAAGAAAGGAAGGCTGTTAATATTTGAACTCTTAGTATTAATATAAAGAGGTGCCTCATCGCGAATTTCTATTTCCCATTTAAATAACATGGGGGAAAAACCATTTTTTGTTCTGAATTTTATAACCTCGGTAATGGCATATTGTACAGATACGCCCATGAGATATTTCAAACAAAATTAATCGCTCTACAAAACAGATAGGTTATATTTTTTTTATAAACTTAACCAGTCAAATGACATTCGAGTTCAAAGTTCATAAAGCATGAAATTTCATCGTACCTTTAATATTACAGCGAAACTACTGACTCTACTGAAAAACATTCAATTACTTTTCTGTAGATCATTAAATTTACTGTAAAAATTTATCATTAATAAGTATTGATAGATATTTGTTGACTGTGTTCACTGTAACTTGACGGTGCTTGCTTTGATCTTTGTCAGAGTTGTTGCCTGCGAAACAGAAGAAAAAGGAAGGTAAAATTTCGACGTTTGATTTTAACATTGCTGATTTTACAGTCTCAGATTGCTGTGAAAATGAATGAAGTGTTGCTTAAACATCGATAGTCAACACTATTTATAACTACCGACAGTTCACATTTGAATATCGATACTGTCGATAAATATCGGATACTTTTCTAA
>NNCF01127239.1:401050-426665 GCA_002313205.1 Laupala kohalensis | reverse complement strand
TATCTTTGGATCTATTGTAACTCAGGAGGGTTTTTAGTGGGTATGATGGAGTCATTCTGCGAGCCCCACACGGGGGAGAATCATGTTGGCTCTCCTTAGTGCGTAACTGCATTTTCCCTACCTGTACGAAATTTTAGGGCTCCAATGACCTTTGATGTCGACATGAGCCGTATAGCCCCATTTAAAAAAAAATAAAAAAACAGAATAACAAATTATAAATTAATGTTTTCGTCTTATGTGCCAAAGAATTAAATCTCTAATTATTCAAAATCAATCTGCTTTTTAACTCTCACAGTACACCTAATTATTCAAAAATCGATACACAACCAAGCATATTGTTTCTAAATTTCAACATATTATATTTATCGGGTTTTAATCTAATTCTAGTTTATTAGTTATCAATAGTCTCAACTATCGATACTATCGATGTTTAAGCAACGATAATTAGATGATCAGCAACAATAATGACGCTGCAGAACGTGGAGTGGCATTATTAGAAGAGTATAATGTCTGCTTAACTAAAATTGAAGAGCAGTTTTTACTATAAGTAGTGAAAGAGCATCGCCAAAAATATCCAAATTGTAATAAACAAATACTATAATTACTATTATTTCATTGACTATTTTTTATGTTCAATATAACAAGAAGTAAAATAATTAAATTTAAAAAAAAGTTTTAATAAATTATCAAATATTAAAAATTTTCAATGAATAAATTTGTTTAAAAATGTTTATGAAACATTTTATACCGTTGTTGGGAATAAACGATATTTTACTCATAAGTATTTTTTATGTATATATTGCAAGAAGTACTAGCAATAGTACTTAAAAAACTATATCTATCAATATTTATGAATTATAAATTAAAGAATTTTTACAGTAAATTTAATGATCTACAAAAAAGTAATTTAATGTTTTTCAATAGTTAGTAGTTTCGCTGTAATATTAAAGACACGAAATTTCATAAGTCATGAACTTTGAACTCGAATATCATTTGACTGGTTAAGTTTATAAAAAAGCATAAGAGATATTTTTGTGCAGCGTTTAATTCTGTATAAAAATATGTCATGAGCGTGTCTGTATAATGTGCCATTACCATGGTACAAAATTCAGAACAATAAATATTTTCCCATGTTTTTTAAATGGAAAATAGAAATTCACGATGAGGCACCTCTTTATATTAATACTAAGAGTTCAAATTTTAACAACTTTCTTTTTTATCTTCCCGCAAATGTACAACGTGGTTCCCGCAAACGTAAACAAACTTTACGAGGTGTAGACTGGTGCTTAGCAATAGATGTACTTCTAGGTAGAAGTTAACGGCGACGAGACATGGGATGAAGATTGTTAGTCCCATCAACCTTCTGCGAGTAGTACTTATCAACGCAGGAATCATGGTGACTGTCGACGAATTACTTCTCACGGTTCCAGGAGATACGCATCTCTATCCTTTATCTCCCCATTCCTTTCGTCTTATCTACTTTGGCTGATAATTCGACACCCGTAAGCACAATCCACTGGAAATAATGAACCAGAGAAGAAAATGATGACTGGATCATAGGGCGAAAACAATTAAACCTGAAGTGAAAGCAAATTCTCTGTTGTTACTTGAGAACGAAAATGTGTAATCATACGTTTCCTAATCTTATCGCTCAATAAAAATTGGGTGAGACGTCCCGCGTCTTTCGATCTCAAAATTTGCTAATAAGAAATGTCCACTTCTCAAATAATGAACATATAGTTCTGCCCACTTTGAAGATACATCTTCGTATGATCCCCATCTGAGTTACGTTTACACCGATGAAATAATCATGCGTCGGGCGGAGTTGACCAGGTAGATTACTTAACAGAAACGTTCACATGTTCAGTTAAAAAGTCCGTTATAACGACGCGAATGTGCTGACGTTGTTAAAAAAGAAGAAAGGTTATAAGGAGACGCTGCAGGGAAACTTGGAAATATTGTTCTCGTTGTCGAGAATTACCCATGAGATAAGTTCGGGTTCAGTCTGAATTTCCCTTTGAATATAACAAACTCTTGTACTACCTGAGAAACGGAACACGATAATAAAAAATAATAGTTTCTAAATAAGTAAAAACGCTTTCGGAACTTCTTGAAACTCTATCTCGGAAGGATTGCTAAGAATCAAAGAATAAAAGTTAATAATTATTTCGTGACTCAAATATGTTATGTGAGTGGAAGTGCGAAACCCTCTGGGGTCTGAATGCAAACGAATTGGCTTTCGAATATCGATGTAAATATTACGAAACGGAAATATAAAGAGTGTTGCCTCGAACATAATTTACTATTGTCATCAAGGGATTTCACTGATACCAGTTTCACTGAAGATTTCAAGTTTTAAATGAAAAAGTGAAGAAATGAGAAATGACTTTAGTTTCGTAATATTTTTATTAACTTGTGTAAATTATTAGCGCAGTTTCGTTTAGTTATATTGAATAGCATTTCTTGGGTATTGAATGCCACATTCCTGTAAAATTTGGCAAGCAAGTGTATTACATTCCACGCGATGTGTAAGCAAACCCGGTTAAGTTATCGTAGATCCGATGTCAATAATGGTTACTAATGACATACTCATAACTTTGTGTGTGGTCATTCTCTTTAGCATGAGATTACTAAATATTCATCAGTTAATGTCTTTCTTGTAGAAACTTAAAGTGGAATACATCTTTGAAGTGTCCTGTAAAGCATCACGGAAGGCGACAAACCAGTTAAGTGAGAAAATATACCCGTTTTGGTATTCGTTATGAAATTTAGAGCGGTGATAATTGCTCTGACTAATTACAGCAGAGGCTGGTGCGAAATACCTTTAACGAACTTTGGGGTATTGTAACTCAATCGTTTCTCTATCATGGGAATTGACCCTCGTAAATTAATAGCTTACGTCGTAGTGCCATTGAATGCAAAACAGAGCTTTTTATCATTGTAAATTAACCATCGTAAAGATACCCGCCTTGTGAGTGATTTCGACGCGAGACAAACGGGTTTTCACTAGGATTCATACCTCTTTCTTTCGAATAAATTGAAGGTAATTTGTAAACAAGACTGACGCCTTCTATTTTTTTCATTCGTTAATTTTTGTGAATATGTTTTGTTTTGATTAATGAAAATGTTATTGTTCTCAATTTGTCTTTAATTGTAGCTGGACGTCATTTCCGAAAGAACCGATTGGAGAAGCGCTCGCTTACGTTTTATAAATTACCATACATTAGGAAAAGAAAATACTATATGATTAAATTCTCTGACATAACATTAAAAACACTTATGGGACGGATGAGAGGCTTAAACGCAGCAGATGGTGCACTGAAGTCAATAAGATTTCGACAGCATCGAGAACAAACTGTGAGAACTATGTTCTATTTGTCTACAAATTAAGCAGTGAATAAAAGTTTAAGAAATCCTGAGGAATAGCGTGTTAGTAGGGAAAAACTGTAATAGAGATTAGAGTAATAGAGATCTAATATAGTTTAGGATTTCCTATAGTTTCTGAAAACATTTTCTAATATTAGTGTTATTGTGAAGATGGCTTGGACCATATGTTCTGCTCTTCCGTCATTTCACGTAAATATAAATACACAATGCAATTTAAAAAAATAGTAAGACATATTTCACTGAAGATGCTGTACAACAATAATTTTTACTACACAATTTAATAATGATTCTTGTCTTTAATAATTATTTGATGCTCTGTAGTAGGTAAATTATGGAAATGTATGTTGTTTTATTATATATCATTGTCAGTAATGTTTTAAAGTACCAGAGAATCATTGGTATTATCTACTAGGAATTTTGTAGGTCACATAGTCCACGTTTTTTCAGGGTTGGGGTAATTGTAAACATAGTTATTTGATATTTTTTTGCGCCGAATTTTTTAGTTATTTCGAAAGATAGGTGCGATTTTCTTATAATTGGTTATGCCTTCCTATGTATTAAAGACGATTGATCTCCGAGAAAGCAAAAGCGGATTGATAAGAAAGAGCATGTGCAGACACAATGCAAATAATAAGGAAGAGGCAAAAGAAAAAGGAAGCATAAGAAAGAGAAAGTGAAGAATTATTGTAACAATTACCTGGTCTATACGAGGTGTTCCCCCCAGGGGACTTTCATCTAGTAAGTACGTGATTGGCAAACAAGGGGGCCCCGAGCCTAGTGCGTAACTGCATTTTCCCTACCTGTACTAGTTTTTAGGGCTCCAATGACCTTTGATGTCGAGGTGTTAGAAGTGACCTATATATAGACGAGATGTTAGAAGATAAATATTTCGAATTATGGTAGACAATATTCTAGAGGAGGTATCATACTTAGATCATCCACAAGAGATATTGTACAGAGCATATTTTCACTCGTGGATATAGAAGTAAAAAAATGTAAAAAACAACAACACATTTCATGTGTTGTGGTGTCAAGAAGTGGGAATGGGAGGTGAATTTGAAGTCTCTGAAAAGAATCAACTACGCAAACACTACATTCATTCTACCTGATGACAAATATTCTTTGAAAAAAGAAATGTTTCACAAGAAGCTCACCTTTTCGAATTTCTCTCAAAGTAAACGTTTGTGGAATGTATTGCTATTGTTCACGTTATTTGTATACGTTTTGATTTGATAGTTTTGTACATTAAGTTACCATAAGTCTTGATACATGGTTGGTAAAAAGGGGTTATTCTGTAAAAGAACAAAAAAATCTGCTTATTTGAAGATTTTAGGACGTTCTGATCCACGAAACTATCAATTAGTGTTTTACGTCATTTGTAACAAAATGCACAAGTAAAATTGGAACACAATGTAAATGTAAACGTCGAATCTCAATTAATTTAAACACGGTTTTAGAAAGGTCAAAATACAATTTAAAATTCCAACATCTGCAATGGCAGATGCCACTACTGTTACTCATTCCATACTTTACGTTGCGAGGGATTTCATAGTGTTCCCCATTACCTGTCTCAGGGGTAATCGTGAAAACGCGAGGTAATTGTAAATAGACGAATAAGTGTGGAAAATTTGATACTAGAATCTTTGTTACGAGAGATTTATGATCAGTTAAATAAGTGTGCTTAAACGTATAGTTTTTTTTGAAGTAGGATGGGCGTGAAAGTGAAACATTGAAAACTTGTTTACAATTATCCCTCCTACTAAAAAGAAAAAAAACATATTTGAAATTAAAAGTATTGAATAAAATGAAGAAACCCATCTTTGCAACGCACTACTTATTCTCGAACTTTCTTTCGGAATGTCTCAACTATACTACCAGCAGACGGAGACATAATCCACTCAATAAATTGGTCAACATGTTGGGGAAAGAAACATCGAGTATGGAGCCTTTTTTCGCTTCCTACGGGTGGCCTTTGGAACACTATCTAATTTTTATTTACATCCGAAAGGTAACTTTCCGATAACTAACTAATCAACCACCTCATAATATTTGTTTTGTCGATATTTCGCTCATCATACGTCAATTGATGATTAACGTCATTTAGTGATAGTTTACGAAGTTGGATTGAAATTGTGAATGTTTAGTCATCATGTGATTTCATTCTTCATTTAATTAAATCAATCTGTTTAAAAGCTCATCCTGATACACATCAAACTGACACTAACGAGAGCAGGATTCTCTTACAACACGTTCGATTCGAATTTCGTCTAATTCCATTATGGTGGTCGTCCTCAATATGTACATTACGTGGTTAGAATGAATGCACTACGCTGTCCATGATAGATATTCTATGCCTAATTGAGGAAGTGGCGTTTACCATTTGGTATATTGAAATCGTTTTTTCAGTTCCTTTTTTCTCGTAAAATATAAAATTTTCCTCATCTGTAAAGGATCTATCGGAGACGTCGAAAACTAATGTTTTAGAACAATTGAATCGTTCTATTTAAGAATGTTATTTAAATAAAAAAATTTGAACCCCCTACAATGGATTATGTTTTCGAGATTGTACGTGTTTTCAATTAAAAATGTACTGAAGTTTTGAGAATACTCAAGATTATTACAATGTGCGGTTTTTTTTCGTATTTATATTGGCTTTCGTCAATATTTAAGTCAGACATTTTTCAACTTCAAGAAATAAAATTATGTTGAGTCTGGAATATGTAGGGTGAATACACACATGAGTAACAAAAAATGAGTTTTAAGGTATGCGTAGGTCAGTTGATTTTTACGATGCAATGTTTATAATTTACTTTACGTAATTCCTCGGTAGCTGCTTTTTGCGTGGGATTTGTACCACACTCACTTGATACCATCAATCTACGTTTTGTTTCGTGTTTCGAATCTGTATAAAAATGAACTCCACATTCTTGATAGGTTCGGAGTATTTGTGTGTTAAATAGTTCGAGATTGGTAAACGAAATGAAAATATTTATATTTTCAGCATTTTGTTCATTTTCCAATGCGTAAAAAGTATTGTTTCCAATGGTAACACATATCACCTGTTCGGAACAATTAGAAGTGTTTGGGTCAACATTATGTATTTACAGTTCTGAACCTTTGCAAATGAAGTAAGTGCGCACTAGCGATAATGAGAGATGTTATTATTTTCCTATTGCTGCTGAAGCGCAGTCACTTCTCTAAGTGATAAATGTACTGTTTCAATCGTGGTTCTGTAAATAAGGGTTCTGTACAACAACACGACACTTATTTAAAGAATGCTAACCCATACATTTACGAGAAAAGTACTTGAGAAAGTTACATTGGCCTTGATGAATAAAATCTAACGAGTATGCGACTTTTGAATTAAGATATTTTTAAGGACATAAAATAATACATTAACGTTGGAATTATGTACTCTTCTTTCTTGTACTCGCGTTTGTACGAATAATGTTTGTATATACCGAACTGATTAAATTTATTTTAAATTATATTTGATCTTATTCAAGTGTCAAATGAATCGTCTGTACTTTATGACGAAAAATATAGTATGGAAACGCATTCGAGATCTTAAGATGGGGGGTTGACTTTTCTATGCGTCTACGAATTATAAATTCAGCTCAGGAAACAAACCAATGTACGTTTTCGAAAGTCGAGAAAGATTTATTTCCATTTTTCCATAACTGAAAATATTCATGCGACTGTTTTAATGCTTTAGAAACACAACTTGATACAACGAATGGCCCTATTTGTTGACATGATTTGTAATTATTATTTTAATGATTTGTGTGATTCAGGAATGAGTCTTAGTTGATTTCCATATGAATATAATTCACTGTATAATAAAAGATGTGATGGATATTGAACAAAAACGTAGGAATAATGTATAGAGGTAATTTTCGTCCTTTAATTTTTAGTAATAAAGGAAAAAGTTGAAAGTCAGCGTTTAATTTTATTTTTTAGAAATTCAATCAGGTTACTAAATTTTCGAGAAGGATACTTGACGATGATTTTTTTCATTTACGGCGTCACTAACGAAGCTGGAGTAAGCCTGAAATGTAAACAACTTCGTCAATTGCACCATGATCTCATTTTGAACAAGTACGTTTTTCGCGTCGTGTCGTAATTTACGAGGAGATTGCTTCGGTGTCTCACTGCTAACGTCGACGGCCCGAGCCCTCACAGCGTCTCCTGCACGTGTCATGAATGATCATGAGGCGACGGGCTAGCATTTCCATCACAATGGGACGCCGCTCCGTCATTAGACGCGAATATACTGCCAAATGAGCTTTTAAATGTCACTCGTCTAGCACTCCCTCGTGCGGGATGACCCATTCGGAGACGAATTCTCTGTCGTCGGTTGTCATTGGTGCTTGTTGGAAACCTCGGCGACGAGGGCAAACGGAGACGACGGCGGACACTGCGACCGGCACTTTTGTTGTCAACTGCAGGGTTCGAATTAGAGGAGGGTCAGAGAGTTCCTCCCTCCTTCTGACTTTTCTCCCAACTTTTGCATGTTTATTCCCAACCAGGAAAAAGTAATTCCATCTCTCGTGATTGTCAGTATTTGTCAAAGAAGCATTAATTTCAGCTAATATGCCAACAATGTTTTATGTAATGTATGTACATAACTATACTATTTCTCCAGAAAACATCGCCAGAAAAAGAAATTGAATCATGTTACACCAGTTAATAATTGGTTAATATATATAGTGTATGTAGTATATTTGAATTAATTCAAAATTACAAAAACTGAGGTCCGCGTAAATGCTTCTCCTTCTCGAATATAATAACGTTTTCTTGACGATTTTTAAAAATATTGTATTGAAATATATAAAAAGATAAGCTTAAAATGTCCCCACCCCTACCTCTACTTTTTTTATTTGAACACTGGAAGTTCAAATATATGAGCGAGTTTCAAACAAATGAGTTTTCAATCAACGATGAATGAAATTCTTTAAGAAAAAATGTAATGGATATCGAAAAAAACGTTAAATCATGAAATAAAAAGAAGAAACTAAAACATTCATTCCAGATATTCTTAATTGTCTCATATCATGTGAAACGTATATGTAAATAGCGTCCCCATTAGGGTTTACATTGTTTGATTGGTAATAACGGAGTAAGTATTACAGATAACCCTTTCTACGTGACATCACTGACGTAGATAATGTACAGGACTGATGAAGGCGGAAACCGGAACTTTCTTCAAATTTAGNATATATATATATATATATATATATATATATATATATATATATATATATATGATTTTTTAAGTAGATGAGATATTTTAAAATTATTATGTATTCAACTATTTAATAATGTATAACGTTTTTTATCTGTAGATATAATAATTAACAAATATGGGGCGTGCTTCTCTCGACTTTACTGCTGTAACTTACGTCTAAATGAATAAAACAAATAATGATAGAAATTTATTCTTTTGCGACGCGGACGTGGTTATTGTAACTCAAGCAAGATTTCACGCCAGGAAATATAATATGTAGCATTCTTCATGACGTTTGTTATTTATTGTGATAAGTTTTTTATTCTTCGTTATTGAAACATCGCATTATCGTCATCTTCCATGTTTATTCTCCGTATGATTAGAATATTCCGGAATGAAGAACCGAAGATGTCGATGGAAGAGCCTTGTCGATTTCTTCTTCATTTTTATGAACTTTTCAATTGTGTTGGCGTAAATTGTTCTGTTTGTCAAAATCTTTGAAGATAGTTTTAAAATAGTTTATCTGAGTCGCTCTACTTTTTTTTATTCTTTCGTGAGTAGATTGATGAGAGCGGAGTGCGAGACATTTTCGCTTCGATGCTGAAGGGTGATGACGTGACTTTAGTTTAATTTAGTATTTCCTCCTCTATCTCGCTCAACATCACCACTTCACATGGAACATTCTCTTTCACTGTCAGATGATAACTAAATTCTCATTATAGTGTTTCGAGGAAGAGAGATGATATCATACATAGCACATTCAAAGATATAATGCCACTCAACGATGCACTTTTACTAAGTTAAATGAAGTCAAATGATGTATTAGGAAAAAAACATTGAATTAAAATTTAAACCTTTCGAGGTTCTGCTACCTGTCTTGCCAGTATATCTTTGCAGCTCGTCACATAGGTTGTGTGGCTCAAAGTTAAAAAAAAAATTGAAAGTTGTGTGTGTATTTTTGGGAAATGTGAATACATGCATGATTGAATTATTTTTCTTCTCAGTGCAGAATCATGACTAGCATTTCTATGTTCTTGTGTTAACAGCTCATTTTATTCTAAGATGTAAGTCCCGCCCTATAATTTCGGTCTGCAATTAAAACATACTGATAGAGGGGATGCCTCCCACCATGTCCATTCATTGTCTCTCTAAGAGTTGCAGGAAAAAATTGCATGTTCAATTGAAAATAAATTTTATTTTTTATATTTTGCTCTTTTTAGATTTCCAAAAGTCTCTAATCCTACAAGTTATTTTATTGTATTGACGTCAACACTTTGATTCCTCAGAAAATAATAAAATACATTCAATATAAATATTCCCATCTGAAATAAAATCATTGTAATTTTGTTACGAACAATATAACTCAGATGAATCCATAGAAAGTCTAATGTATTTACCACACTTCCCGTATGAATTTTCCCCATATTTACGCTTGTTTGTTTGAATTAAGTTAAGTTTTTAATAAAATTATAAAAGTCATATTTTCCCTATTTTATGAAATACCGCTCGTCTATTTACGATTAACAGTTGGAATTAAACGTTTAATATTATTCCATGCCAAACCATGCATTTCGATTGATTAATTCAATGATAAATTTTACGAAACTTCAAAAACTACCGTATCTTAATATATTAGTACTAAATATATGACATTACATGCATAACATAATAGAAACCGAAGAAAAATCTCCCGTAGGCTTCCACTTATTATAGTTGTGGCAACGAGAAAATCGTTTATAACAATCGTCTCTACGTTTTCTTACGAATATTTTTTTTCCAGAATTACACCCGAAGTTTGATAGTGAATACAGATAAACATATTGTTCTTTTGAAAGAGGATTTTAACTCTAAAATGCAAAGTCACGTGTAAGCGAGTTTCTTAAGCAAATTTCTGTCTTTGGTCAGTGAAATATCAACGAACTTCTCATTGCCACTTGTTTAAAAGATCATGTGGAGTTGTGATGAAATTATTTAAATTTCCAAAACATTTAACGTATGCGTAGTGTCACATTTTCTTCAAATCGAGCTATATATGCAAGTATACACGTCCTCTAAGTTGTAATTATCTCTCTATGAATTCATTTATTGTTTTCTTTTTGGTATTATTTACACTTCAACACGTCCTAGTAACGTCTACGTTCCTCTGGATCCGCACAATCCACTTCTAAATTTTTTAATTATTCTAAAAACATACTACATTTAAAATTAAAAAACTTCATAATTTGTAGATAAAAATGTATGATTTTTGAAAATGTATGAACTTTTTTTTTTCAAATCAATAATAAAATTTATTGCCGAAGAGTTTTTAAGTGTGGTGCACCATTTAACGTAGCATCAGCGCATCGGGTGATAGTCAAGCATATAACAGTTGTATGAAATTTTCAATTTTGTTATTTATTCTGTTTATATGAACAATAGCCATTGAAACAGTAATTTGTGAGATATGGTAAGTTAAAAAATCAAATCATTAATTATTTCGTTTATATTGAAACGGTGAATTTGTAAAATGATCTCTAATTTGACTAGATTTCTCTAGTTTTGCGACAATTCTGGTTGAATAACTTTATAATTTTCCAGAAAGATTGTGCAAATTTCGTTCATTTTTTCTATATTAAACTTGTGACACGGGTGATATTTTTTATATGAATATAAATGAGAATTATATTAGAACTTATTAAAAAATTGTTCGTTCAGATATTATGCATGAGAGCCCATACAACTTGGAGAAGGTTTTATTCAAATATTAACCCCAGAAGGTACAAATTTTATTTGACAACTTGATAGATAATGGGTTTTTTTATGTGATATTTCATTACATTCCTCAGTCGCTCATAATACCTTAAAGAACCGTCAAGATAGCTGAGGGTTGCTATGGGTGTACCCAATATTCGTTCACATGACATTATTAAGGGGTCGTGAAGGTGTCAAAGTTGTTAAAATATTCCCATTCGTCGGATACTCGCGTGCTAAATTTGGGAATCGTTTCATTGCGTTTAGTGGAGAATATTTTTGGAAGAAAATATTTCTTTGGTAATTAAGGATGTAAAATTTTAAAGTTACAATTACAAATAAATTTTTATTCTAAATCTTCTATAACCATCTCCCTAGATTGTTTTATTTGTACATTATTTCTAGTGATCACAGTTTCATTTTAGTCTTATGAGAAATTGAGTTTCTGAACAAATGTTGATTCGTGTAACATAGAAACACTAAAATTTCACTGTTTTTACTTACGAGATCAGCAAATAAAATTATTTTGACATTACTGTCGTTTCTTACAGAATGTATTTACATGGTGGCATTTAGTTAATCTAATTTGTGCTTTGTACCAAATTTGTCTAACTTGTGTAATTTCAATTCTTCCACTAAAATAGATTCTTCTTATGTTATTTATTTTTCAAACGGGCGCATTTAACTTTTTGCTCGTTGAATACTTTTTAAAATGGACAAATTTTGAGATCTTAATGAATACAAGCTGGAAGTGAAAACGCCAATGAGTTCTAGTCATAAAAGAACGCGACCGGTTTCGTCCTAGCTGGAACTGAATATTGAACATTCATCTAACAGCATTTATTTGTGAAATATCTGAAGACGACGCACATGTATCTAGGCTGGTATTGAGGTCTTAATGCTATCACTCTTTTAGCGAGTCTAAATTTAGTGCTTATCATGAACTTCTTCGTTTTGACGTCGGATTAGCATGGATGGAACATTTGTACTTCAGTAAATTGAATAATTGAGAAAATTAATTCCTCAAATTTTATTTAATCATTGGTTGGTAAAATGTACATCTAGTAAAATCGTGCTTTTTAGAAATAATCTTACGGGCTCTAATGACCTTGACGTTGACGAGCTCTAAAGCCCCACAAAAAAATATTCTTAATTAATGATGATATGGATTAGATGTGTGATAAAATTAACATTTAGTAGCGTGTTTTCGAATCCAACACACATATCATCCCATGAAGGGAAATAAAAATTGTGTTAAAGAAATGAAGGATGTAAGGGAAAAAAATGCTTTCACTAGAAATAATTTCGGATGAAAATATTTTCATGCAAATATTTGTGATGCCGATAGGTTTCAAAATTCTTATTAATTCAAAATGAAAACTCACGTGTGCATCTTTCTCTGCAAGATTCGGGATTTACATCTTGAACTTTGACATTGTTTCAATTTATTGTCAGAATTAGAGCGTATTGGAAGATTTGTCTTCTTTGGAAACAAGTGAATATCATATGTGGCAGAGAATTAAAAAAAAACTCGCATTGTGTCTCAAATCAAAGAGAAGTTTCTGCTTAAGATAGTTTTCGGCGCGTAAGTGAGTGAAACCCACCACAGTCTACGCGGATCTGCGTCTGCCAAAGAATAAATATCCTACGAGATCGGTCGACGGAGACGTTTGCTCGGCCTCATCGGGTGTCCGGCGCGCAGGCGCACCTCGTGGCAGCGTCGCAGCCGCCGCTACAACAGCTTCGATGAGCCAGAGCCCTGCTCTCCACCTCCGCCAGCGCTGCCGCATTCGCCCCACCTGGGTGGTCGCCAGATGGGAGGCAGAGTACCAGCCGCTAAATCAAGTAGAACTCGCACGCTTTTTACTGGCTGGCGTTTTTTCCCCGCCTTGGCGCTAATTGTGTTCTCCAATATGCCGGTCCTGACAAGGGGTGCTGAGAGATATGTCTAAATTCCAGAAGAAGAAGGAGAGATAGTGGAGAAGGTCTAGGGTGGAGGGTATATTAGGTGGTGTCCGTCGCTAATGCGCGTCCGCTGCTCTCTCTGCTTAGCTGAGAGGGTCGGCGGGGATAAGCGAGACGCGAGCGGCTGTCGCGCCCGCGGGGTAGCGCCAGCGGGTGAGGCCTCCTGCAGCCAATTTGCGATGATTAGGACGTTGAGGACTACATCTTGTGCCCCGTTGGCTGAATGACGTTTCCTGCTGGAGGTGGGCGGGAGCTAAATAGCTAGTTGCGTTTCAAGCCAGTGACTTGTAGAAGAATGTTTTTAGTGTAATGCTTTTGGTTCGTTGTTCGGTGAAGTTTCGCTTTCGATCAAATTTCGTCGTTTTCTGCATTGATCCTACGGATATTCTTCGGAAGAATGAATTATTATATATTTGTTTATTTTAAATTTAAAAAATTGAAACGTAGCATAAAGTGGTCGATCGTTTTATCGAGGTTTTGAAAAATATTACGAATTGTCTTTTAGTAAACCAGTTAAATATACTCATATCTTTAATTTTCTTATATACGCTTAGCATCTTTCTTTACGTTGCACTTTCAAATTGACATGCTTGAATTTTTAATTTGTGCGAATGCACTCCGTTTGGATCTGCGTTCGGATCCGAAGAACCAATGAAGACGGACCTCTGAAATGAGTGATAATAATTGTTCTCTCTCGTCAGTGTACCTGAAACTATACTACTGCCGAAGCAATGTAAAAGAAAACTTATTTTGAAATTTCCATTATTAGCTAAGTACCATTGTTTTTTCTCAACGAAAGTGAAGACTAAGTATTCTTGTTTTTTCAACACTTCTCAAAGTATCACGAATCTCTTCCTTTATTTCAGAGTGATAATCCTTGTAATTGTGAAAAATATATTTCGGTATTTTTTTTACCGTAGGTACGTAGCTCACGTCTTTCGTTATCGCTTTTATTGTCTTGTTTATGTTTGTCTCAGTTATTGAAAATACCTTACATACTTTTTATATACTTTTTGTTAATCTGTTTTCTGATTTCTAACTACATCCAGATTTTGCCTTTGACGTGACAGAGATGACATATCACATTTTTGTTGTCAAACTAATCGGAAACTTCGATTATGCACCACCGTCAACTATCAATTACACTTACCGTGTGAGCAAGAAAGAAAAAAAGTATATTACCGTAAAATTGTTTCCGTTTGAGAAGCTCCTTATTTCCGCCAATTACTAAATAACAATGACTTGAATATAATAATTATGGAAACGGAAATATACATCAGTAAACACATCATTTTTACAATAGGAGACACAATTTGGGTTTGCACCTGTTGTCTTGAGTGGGATTTCATTTTAAATCATTTATTTCTTCTCTCATCGGCCAGAGATGCGTCACTGGCGTGTAAAACGAATCTAAGATGCAAAACAATATCCTTTTATTTAATGGAGATAATAATTCATTTAGCCTCACCAACCTAAAGTTAGCATTTTATATTGTTCGTCGAACTATGAAGAATCCTTCTTTCGCCTATGGGACTTTAAGAATAAAAATGTACTTATAAGTATTTATAGAACACGTTGAACTAGGTAACATTCTAAAACATAGGAGGGCGAGAAGTAATGTCATAATTTATTTCGTTCGTTTGAAATATAATTCTGTGCTAAGTAGACTTAGAAGTAATCTGAATATAAAATACTAGAAAATCATCTGACTTAATCATTTAGACTTCGAAAACGCACTTTAATAAAAAGAATTCTGTACGAAAAGAGTTATGATAATTGGGTTGCAATAATATAAATATTATACATATATTTTTGGTAAGAAAATAAAATTACGTGGAGAATGGGAAAAGGTTTGATATTAATAGGATGTGTAAATAAAATGAAAAATAATGCCTACTTAAAAATGTTAGTAAAAGATGACATTTCCATTCAACCGATATTTTTTATATTTCATATAAAACCATTTGAATCAGTCGTAAACAGAATTATATTGTTTGTAGTAACGTAAATACTTCTAAAATTTTGGATTTTTTAAAAATCTTTGGTTCAACATTTCTTAATTGTACCATACAGCTTCAAATGATACCCTCGTTTTTTATTTATAAAAAATCATTTATAACCAAGTAATGAATTATTTTACGGTTAAATATTTTTAAATTGAAATTCTTGCTCATCACGTTCTTCTTTAAATATAAATTGAAAAATGTAGAGATAACTTTGCTGTTACGAGGTACATACATAATTATGAAATGCATTAAACGTTCAATACAAATCGGTACCCAAAAATCCTTAGAGAGATTTATTACAACATTCTAAGGTATTTCTTTGCATTAACTTCTAACTTATCGCGTTACCTAATGTTTAAACTAAAAAACAAGAAAAACAAACCTGTAAGTGGAATAATATGTTGTCTCGTAGTTAATTAATATCCCGCTCATTTCAATGAATTTGAAGAAAGAAGAAAACAAAGAAAGAGAGAAAGAACGAAGGAAAGAAGGAAAGAAAGAAAACACATCATTATGAATTACTTTAGATGGGTGTTCAGAAAGAATAGTTTTCCTTGTATCGTTATAGACTCATGATGTGATACGACACGCTGGAACAAAAAGAACTTCGCCATGATGTGTGTAATCGTGATTTTTCATTTCCGTATAACGTCTTTGTTTGGAACTATTTCGATACTTTGATCTATGTCTAGCTATTTCAGTCAGCTTTTACTTTTTTCTAAACTCCCTGTTTTTGTGAAAAGAATAACAATCGGTAACAGCATTAGAGATGAAGTCGAAAACAAAGTATGTAATTATTTATTTATCGTTGGGATTGTCACCAGAAAATAAATATGATTAAAACAAAAATGTTTAGCTCGGACACATTCAGCAACAAAAAGAATGAAGTTTCCTCAGTTAAACTCTGAGGACTGTTAACGCTACATAATGCCGCCATATCAGCGCGTCACGAAGGTGAAGAGACGTAGATCGCCTCTCCGAGCGACAATATCTCTTGCGTCGTTGGGACATCAACGAGGGCGGGAGCCCCATCGTACCGCGCCGCCCTCTCCAGGATAACTGCGCTCGCTCGCATCCCCTCCCGACCCCCGCAACACCAAACTCCGACCATCCGACGGGATGGCTGCCCTCCCGTGTTACGAGCGTCGGGTGGGACGTGCGGAGGGGAGAGAGGCATGCGAAGGAGGGGGCGCCCTCTGTCGGCACCTCCTTCGCTTCTCCAGCTGCAGTTACAAACATAATTAGCAAAAGTTCCTTGAGGAGAACATCGGCGGGGCCGGGGGCGGAGGCTGTGGTGGCGCGCGCGCGGTTGGCTGTGAGGCGAAGTGACTGCTCGCTCAGAGGCGGAGCGACATCTTCGCGGCGTCCAATCCGCGCCGCGAACAAAATAGGGAGGCGGGGCGCGCGGAGAGCTGGTGCACCGTGGTGGGGGCAACGCTGGAATTAGGCCTACACTTCAAAACACGTCTAGTTAGGTGGTGTCCCGTTTAGGTCAAGCGTGCACGTCAGTGTAGCGGCGCTACGGAAGATGTTTCAGACGAAACTACGGGACAAACGTGAGATCTTCTTGCTTCAAACCTGGTAAACTGTGTCTGCATGTCTTTAGTCAAGAAGTGTTCTATGACTTTCAACTAACTTACGTTACGAATTTCGGAATTATGGACTGTTAGCATCGCTATCCTGAATTTAGAAATTTTATGTTGAATTGGTGAATAGTGTGTATAAGCGAGGAGCAACCGAGGTTCGGACATTACTTGGTGTGTGGCAGTGGCCTTCGTGATTGGATAGAGAAGACTCGTGTTACGAAAGAGGCAACCCCACCCTTCCGTGAACAGCTGCGTTCAGTGTGATTCCGAGCTCCGTCAGGCCACGTGCCCAGCGTGCACCGCGTCCACTGACGAGTGTCACGTCGTCTGTCATTCATCGGACCGACATCGTTGACAGACCGGTGACTTGCGCTCGGTTCGCGCGCGCGCGCTGCTTTCCCAACCGCGACCCTCGTAACGTGTGAGGAAGCGTGTGCAACGCCTGGCAGTGCTAGCGCGCGGGATGCGCGAGGCGCGCGTTCCCGCGACCGCCGTGGCGTGCGCGTGAAACGAGCGACGCGGCGGCGGGAAGGTGACCGCGGTGGAAGTGTTCGGCGGCAGGACGTCGGCGGCGGACTGTGCGCGGCGGAGCCTGCCGCGGCCATGCGTTAGCGTGCCGTGGTGGCGCGTGGCTCCCGCCGCCCCGGCGCCACCACCGCCTCCGCCGCCTCCTCTGGCGTTGGCCCTGCCGCTGGCGCCGCCTCGAGTGCTCCTCATGTGCAGTGACCTGGCCATGGACTCGGGGCCCGACGCGGCACCGGGCGCGGGCCGCGTGCGCTCGCGCCCGACCTCACCTTCGCCGTTGCCTCCAGCGCCGGCTGCCACGGTGCGCCCTCGGCAGCCCTCACCAGCCGCGAGCTCTCGCTCCGCCGCCAGCCCTCCGGCGCCGCTGTCCTCGGACGACGGTGACGAGGACGAGATCAGCGTGGGCTGTCCGTCGCCCGCGCCGTCGGGAGCGTCGCTGACAGCGCCGCACGCACCGGGATCGACACCTGTGCGCGCGCCACCGTTCACCTCGGACGAAGACACGCGACCCGGCGACCCACCCGCCTCCGCCTCGGAGGAGGACGACGACTACTTCAAACCTTTGAAGCGCCTCAAGATGGTGCGGCTGGACCGCGCGGAGGCGACGCACCAACAAAGGCTTGCGGCGGCGGCGACGGCGCGTGCTGCGGCGGCAACCTATCCGTCGTCTACTGCCTCCGCCGCCGCCGGCGTCAAGTCCTTTTCCATCATCGATATCCTGAACCATAGGCCGCGAGAGCCCGCCGCAGCGCCGGCGCCGTTGAGGATCGTTCGGCCATGGGACTTGGGGAGCGAAGCGGCCGGTGCAGCCAGCGACGCGACGGACGCGCTCGGCTCACCGTGTTCGAGCGGCCGCTCTAGCACCGCGGGGAGCGTCACTTCGGACTGCTGTGCATCCCCCGGGGCGCCGCCGCCCGTCACCCGACGCCCCCAACAACGGCCGCAAGCACCCAAGGGAAAACCCTCCACGTCACCCCTCGATGCTCTCTTCCAGATGACCAGCAAGACCTTCGAGGAGCTCAACGGAGAGACAGTGTCAGGTAGGAACTTCATCCAGCATCCTTGCATCTCACAAGATTTGCTCGAGAAATATTCTGTGTCACGTTGTATTACATGTCACTGCGTTTCGTCATGGATATTTCGAAATATCAGGTGAATTTTCTAGTATCGTTCTCCAGTATGTTTCCTTTGATAGAAACAGAGTATACATCTGTGTGCAATGTCACAAGCATCTGTTATCTCACTGACACGAGATATTTGTTTTACAACTGCATTTCGGAATTGAATGTTATCATAGGTTTTTGATTGTCTTGCTATTTATTGTTCTTGTGATTGCAACGCATTGAGCTTCGTGTATTTCGTGAAAGCCAACACCTTCATCACAACATGGATAATTTTATTGGATATCACTCATTTTACCACAAATACCATTTCTCTTTTCGATCCAGTCTATATTCGTTTATTATCATCCTCGAGCAAAGTGTAACAAGGAATCGCACCTTTCCTCCCAGTGCTTGAAATTTCTCCGCCTTTGCCCTTGTAGGACGGCGCAAGCGAGAAAGCGTTTGGCGGAGAAGAACGCGCGAGCCGCTTAGCGGCCGGAAGGATGTGGCGCACTCGAGCTGACAGGCGATAAGCACTTCCGGTGATAGCCAGTCGGCGCTCTTGATTCCCGTGCATCCATCCCTGCACAATGTGCAACATGTTTTTAGTGTATTTTCGCTGAAGGGTTCGGGTTTGGCGTGCGATCGAATGAGGTACAAGTCTATATCCAGTTTATTCCGAGTGAACTATTCCTTTTTTATGTCATTTGTTCAACTTTTACTCGATATCCCAAACGTTTCTTGTTGCAGATGATTATTTTTTTGTATAGTAAAGATAGTTTACTTATTTCTATCAAACATTTAGTTGTAACTGTATATTGCCATATTGGTTGAAACTCGGGAGGTATAAAACGAGAAATCATCATTTAATTACTTTTTATTGTATATTGGTGTAATGTCATAATCTTGTCGGAAAAGCTACATCAGCATTTAATTTAAAATTTATTTCCTGTAGTACTTGCTCTTCCTTTGTGTACTCGTATTTGCGATTGCAGATTATTCAAGATTCCGCAAAATATGTGCACGGAAGTTAAAACAGAGTTTACGAGCACATTTGCTCTCTGTTGGGGCATATTATTGTCAATAAATCCAGGCTGTGCCACTTAATTTATTCTGCTGTACTTGTCTCAGAAGTATATATTTGTCAATTTTACAAATTCTGCACTCAAATTAGGCCTACACTGCACATTTTTGTGAGTATTCTCTTGATTCATTTGTGGTTAATAAAATATAATTGCATTATTGAATGTTCAATCTGAATTAGGACAAATTTTTCACATACTATTTGAGACCAGAATATCAAGTCTAATTGACAAATCATAAGAGAGTATTATAACTACTCAGTGTTCGATATGACAACTCTCCACATTAGTAGTCTTACATTTTAAAGTTCAGTTATTGGTCAAGTTTCTTTAATTTTGGATCAAAAATATATTATTTATGATATCCGTAATGCACAAATTTTCTTATTTATTTTGAACGAAAACACGATACCTTATTCAAACCTTTCATACATTTAGTATACTCTGACTTTATATCTTGTTTGGATATTTGGTGAATCAATTTTGCTGCATCTTCACAGGACTGAAAGGGTGGGGAACCCTTTAGACTGAATGAGTGCAATGTAAACAGAAGGTGGCCGTCTCCAGGGCCAAGAGTAATGTTGAATAACCGTCTGCTCCGTCACCCTTTTTGGGAGCCGCCCACAGGGACTGAGGAAGAAGAGCAAGGGGAAGGTGGAATCCTGCCCAGCGCCCCATATTCATTATCTCCCGGCAAATCAGACGGCAAGCTTGATAAAATATCAAGTGTCCGGAATGATTTATCATCCCTACAGAATTGGGTAGGGGATGAGTCGTATGCTTTTGTCGTATGAGTGCCTCAGATCGTTGGGGATGACTGCGGTGACGGCGAACGATGATGTGAATTGTTGACAGGAAATATCAGGAACCCAACTTCTGAATCATTTTGCTTCTTTTTGTGCAATAAAAAACAGACATAAATGCATTTGATGGACGTCCTTTTACATTTTTATTAAAAGGAATATCTCTTGATATTTGAAATATTAAATAATGTTTGTCACAAAACATAATATTTTAAATAGATAAGCACACGATTCGTACACACAACTGAGAAATTCGAACTCCCTTCTCTCTAATCTAAAAGAGCATCACAAAAATGTATCGCGGGGTTTGCGCGGGGTGGTAGTAAAATTTCGTCTCCCTTGGGAATGTCCCATTATTTCGATTTTGATATTAAGGAAACATAAAACCACTAAACTAGTACCTTCACACACACACACCTAGAGACAATATGCACATAATTAAGAATTTCGATTTTACTACATTTTTTGTTAATGTATCTATTCTATAATCAAAATTAATGTCTATCAATTTATTCCCTGTCGCCTTGAACCACGATATCATCCCAATAAATCTTTTAAACAGTTACGAATTAATTTTAAATGAATTATCTTCCACATCGTCCAGTTTAAGGAATTATTTTCATTAAAATGATTCGTAACACACAATCTTTTCTATTGAGATTCTCATTTTTGAAAAGTATAAATTCAATATTATTTTATAAATTAGTGCATATTAATCCTTGGGTAATGACGTTTTTGTGATCCCCTCTCACTTATTATTTTGTTGCATTTCTGTGGACGCGGCTTTCGAATACGCCCGCAGAGAATGTTGACGCCGGTGGCGTTTCTTGATTCTTTGGATGTACAATATCTATTCGTAGTTGACGGCTATTGAAACAAATAAAAGTATGTAACTTGACTATGTTTTCCAATAATTTCATTGGTACCTCCATAGTTCTCTCTCATTCTGACGCAGTTTCGGTTTGAAGAATTCGAGAATATTTGATTCTGCTATATCTGTTACAATCGTCATAAATTTCAGTTGAAGTGTAACGGTGTAAGTAATTTGTTTGCGATGTAACAAAAAAGAATGCTGTTTATTTGCATTACATGTTATCATTTTATGAACATTTTATGTACTTAATTAATATTGGAAGAAAAAGAATGTCTCAAATTAATTGATTTTAAAGTTACCGTCTTATGTTTTTCGACATTTTACAGAAGCATAGCTAAATGCACACCGTTGACATGTCCATATAGAAGACTAGTATTAAGAAGTTAAGTAATATCTTTATAATTCAAAATTCAATCTCTGCAGTTCAATCGGCAGTCTGCAAAATTCAATTACACTTTGCTAATATCTATGTTATTTAATTTTGAAATAAATTGAATTATTTCTCTTCAAAAAGGTAAGTTGTGAAATGTAATGTGTGAGATGAAAACTTGTAACCAACTGCAAAATTTTCTGTCTGATAATTCAAAATGTCTAAACAAAATAATAGTTTATTGCTTACGAAATCATTTATTGAAAATATAATTCACTTTTTTATTACGTAAACGTATATTTAAAATGCATAGGAATAGATAAGTAATAGGAATAAAATACCGCAATTTACTTCCTAATTTAGCTATCTGCCCGCGATATTGGCGAGTTTGCTTCATTTCTATTTGTGATTGTGATTGTCCAGATATATTAAAATATACGTCTGTTGATTATTATTGTTCCTGCTTAAAAATTCTCGCCAGACTTAGATTTTGACAGTTCTCAATAAAATGTTGCTTTATTTGAAACTCATATTATGTCTGAAGATTTATATGGAGTTTCAAGATACGGCATTCAGTTATTTCTTTTTTTATAGTTTTCTAAAATGAATTTAATAGAAAAAGTGACCAGAATTAGTGATAGGGACTAGGTGATAAAGTACTTGTAGTACAATAGTAATATAATTTGGTATAGAGAAATTGTTGAATGGAGGTCTCGTTTTATTCAAAATTAATTTCTTATTTTTTAATAATATAATTATTTAAATTATATAACTTTATCCAATTACAAAGAAACCGTTTTCAACGAACGAAAAAAGAGAAAAATTTCAAATAAATTAATGTTAAATTTACGAATACAATAACTATCTTCTTTAATCTAGATTGTGAGAGTAAAGGGACAAATAAATAATAATGGGATTCATGAATAACGATTGGCACAACATGAATAATTTAAAATCAGACATAGATACTTGAGGAAATAATTTTGCCTGCGTATAATCTAAAATTTAAAAATACTCACTTCAATACTTGAAATATAAAAATTGGGAAATCGATAGCAGTCCATTGATCAGTAGCCTATTGCTATTACTATTATCTACATGCGAACTGATTACCCGATAACATAAACCTATGTCAGAATGGTCAATTGTTGTTTGATATTTCTCGAAATATCAAAAAAAAAAATCAACTTTGTTTAATTGAGTGTTGTAAAAATTTTGTGAATAAAGTATATTGAAATTGAAATTATTTGATATTTCGAGAAATTTTAAAATTAGTAGTGTAACGCGTTGTTTAAACGGGCGTAAATTGATGTTACGAGAATCTTGTAATATTGAGAATCGATGAATTGCTTTCTGAAATTGAAACTATGAATTGAAAACTTGTTTCTTCGAAGCATGAAGTATTAATTACAAATGATGTTTATTGTGGAGGAGTATTAATATATATGGATAATTTTAATGGACATATTGATTATATAAAGTTGTTTAATATTTGTCATATTTCACTTTTAGAAGATAATGCTAGTAGTGACGTATTACGTTTGCTTTCATGTTTTTCTAAATGTTTTGTTTTTGAATAACCTTGACAATGATTAGAAAATATCCCCACTCTTCAATACTCATAGCAATAGGTCTATTTTGCAAGTTTACCGAAATTCTTAGAACAATAATAATATATAGTAACCGATGCTATAATAATATAAAGTAATTTTTTAAAATCGTGTCTATGTCTGGATTTTGTTTGTAAAGTTTTGAAAGTACATTGTTTTTTAATAGAAATGATTTATATTTGTTTTATTTTCAAAAGTCTGTTCATTTATAAGGTAAAACTAGTGGTGCAAAGCAATTGCACATACTGTCTCGTATATGTTTCTTAGTCAGGACTAGAGAACGGCATTACAGCGTTCTATCAGGAAAAGGATGATTTTCATATGTTACATTATATTTTGATCGTCTTCATTTTTCCCAATTAAAAAAAATTATTAAAGAAGTATTTTACTAGCATTTATATAAAAGAATCTCTAATATACAAATNAATTATTAAAGAAGTATTTTACTAGCATTTATATAAAAGAATCTCTAATATACAAATTCTGTTTTATCTTATTTGAGGCAGATACGATCAGCAAGATTTATGATCTATTTCATAAGATATATTTATTAATAAATATAAATAGGATATTATTAACGCGAGAACAAAGCCAGCAGACCATAAATATTCTTATAAAATTTAATTAGGAACTAATGAGTTAATTTTTTTGCAATTTGAAATTTCAAAATTATATTAATAAACACTAATCTTATCTATTAATAATTTCGGTTAAATAGGTGATACTGTTTGTTTTATTTACTTCCTGTCATTTCGTAACACTCCTTACCTATCTCGACAAAGAATTCTGTAAATGTTAAAATATATTTTTAACGATTGAAACGGCTATAAAGCATTGAATTTAAAAATATCATGAAAAATAAACAAAAATATTTATCAAACATTACCTTAAAAAACCCACGTAAATCCAAGACAATGTAATTCTTCATACGATAAGAAATAATATAAAATAACATCCTCACGCATCAAATAATATACACAAACATTAAATATGACACAGCATTCACATATTAACAAGAAAACACGGCAAAAGGAGCAGTGGACNTGTTAATTATTTCGGTTAAATAGGTAATACTGTTTGCTTTATTTACTTCCTGTTATATACGGCATATAAAACGAAAGTAAGTAATAAGTACAAATAAACAAATAAAACCCATTATTTAAGAATGTATATGATAAAGTAATGAAATATAACTAACATTTTCGTCGGGTTCAAAGCCAATAATTCAACTTCTTTGTGTCTTTTATTAGAGATTTGAAAGTAAAATAAATATTCAGAGTATTAATTTACTCTACCTCTGCTTCATCCATGTTAAATAATATTTACGGTTCTTGAAATAGCACACAAATGCGTGAATGTAGCAGATAGAAATTATTTTACCTCGCCCATACCAAACTTCCAAGCGAAATACCGCTTATGCGGATGTAATGTATACTAATTGTACTTTACATACAGAAAATTTAAGCAAAATCGTTTGAACCAGTTTTTGAAAAATATTCAAAAATGAACTTTGATATATATTACGTATATGAGAAAGTAAAAATATGTGAGAAATTTATTGAAAGAAAAAATGAATCACATAACATAGACACCCATTGTAAGTGTAGTGCCATCCCCGTATATTACTTTAATAACTAAAATGGACATACTTTTCGGGAATAATTATTGCTTTTTTTCTAGTTAGTCCAAATTTATTCTATCAGACAATTATAACAGTACGTGCCTCGAAAGAAAAATACATGGATGCTTTCCTATACATCCAAGGCGAGGAAAAATATATTAACGAGAGTCGAAAAAGTTGCAGGTTATTTTAAAATAATTTTCTTGTGCTCGGAAAAATCTTATGATCTATAATGATGTTTTACTGATGACTTATTATCAATTTATTTTTGCCTCATATGTTACTACAACCTTCTTCCGTTTTCAACGAACAACTAATATTTTGTACTATTTCTAGTAATGTGTTAGCGAATGGTGTCAAAAAGGTTTAATCTAATATTTTAAATTTATTAATGAAGCCAATAGTTTTGACAATACGTCAATTACTATAATCTTCACTGTCGTCCTCTAAAATAGAAAAAAAATATACTCTTTGAGGAGATGTTTACGTACGGAGATAGATCCGATTGAACCGAAAATTTCGTTCCAGTCTTTGGTTATATAAACGTTGATAAAAATGAAGAAAATTGTCACAGTCGGTTGCGGCGGCGAAGTTGGTCTGCGCATCGTTGAATATAGTCATTTATAAACCCATACTTTACTTCTTGAAGATAATAATTCTCTCTTATATATATATATATATATATATATATATATATATATATATATATATATATATATATATATA
>NNCF01127239.1:371751-401037 GCA_002313205.1 Laupala kohalensis | reverse complement strand
TATATATATATATATCCTATAGGAATTCAAGCTATTTTTGTTCGCTATGTTGCTTAGGATTATGCATTTAATATATTGAGACAATAAAACTTTGAAAGCTTTTATTTTATTTCATGTGTTATGTATCTATATTTTCAGACGATTAATTGCTAGACCGTCTAATTTTATTTTTTCTAAAACAAATTAAAAGACATGGCGATTATTGTGAAGAGACAACACGTACATTTTACATTAAGGCCATGCACGTGTCTTGTTCCTTTCAGATAGAACGAAATATAAAATGGGCCTTTACCTCAACCATATGTTTTATCAACCCTATTCTGTTTTATGATATCTTAATGATTCGATGTTTCATGGAAATGAATTTTATTGTGAAGTATCACATATGTAAGCTTTGCATTGATTTAATCTCCTTCGTAAGTACCTACAAAAATATTTATGAAGTACATTCTACTTCGGAATAAACAACATTGTTTTAATCTCAAAATTTTTATTTAAATGTTTGTATTATCACTGAGATGAAAGATCGAGCTACTTTACTGCCATTTTTCACATCAAATGCTCTATATGGAATGATGCACAGAGGAGAAATATCATGAGTAAAATTTCTCATCGCGTGTCATGATTTCCCATGAATCAGCATTCACATGAATAGTGTGCAATTTAGTTGTTTACATTGGTTAAATTTGTCGTTTTAGTCAAGTAGAAACTTTGTTCTTCGCTGTAGAACCATTTTTATCCATCTAACGCATATAATGCTGATAGTAACACTCACTGAAATAAATCGTGAGGCACCGCTGATGACATAGAAAGTTGAACGACAGCTCTTTGATATTGTCTCGAAAACAATAGGGAAATAAATTTCATTCCGTTCCTTAGTTTGTACTTCGTTTCCAAAAACAAAGACAGAACAAAAAAACATGTCTTACTCCAAATATATTGTTTGTGGGAAATAATTCCTCCATTAGCATATACCCAATTTTAACCATGTACCATGTAAATCTTTTCGAGATGAAAAGTAACATAATTTGTAGAAACGGGAGATAAGTAATAAATTGGTTATAGAGAGCTTTGTGCATAAAGCAAATATGAATAATAAATTTTGTAAGTTATTATTACTGTGCCAACATCTCCTCTATTTTGTTTTTAAAATGCTTTATTAAAACTATTTAAAAAGAGGTATTTTGAGATCTTTTCGTATTGTATTCCGCCAACCCCTAATTTATTTAAATATAGGGAATCGATTATCTATATCATAGCTCTCATTGTAAAATACTATTATTCTAGGCCTTCATCCTAATATCTAAGGACAAACGGACTTAAAAATATGAAATAATAATAAATTAATTTATAAAGAAAAACTTAATAACATTTTAATCATTCGAAAATATGATTAAAATATTTGTTTAGATACCAATTACAACAACTAAGCTCTTATAAAGAGAAATTCGAATTAAATGAGACTACAAGGAATAAATTGTGCTATTTTAGAACACATTACGTGTCCCATGTATGTGTTTTCAATGTATTCGCGGCAAATAAAGTCTATTGAGACTGGAAGATACAGCAACATTTACTTTTTTTTAAATTGACGAAGGAGTTTGAATATTGTCCCACGAAGCTGTTCAACGCATTACTAAATTGTTTTAATCCATAGAGTCAATGGCAGAACTGAATATTAGACCAATTCTGCGGAAATTATTCCGCGGAATGCATTAAATGATGAACAGGAAAGAGTTAAAAATGATTAAACATCCTGAAATTTCCTTCTTTGAAAATTTCACAATCCCTGTGCCTTCCAGATTTTCTCTTCCATGCAGCGGCTTTAGTACGGTGAGCAGAAGTTCGGCGTTTACAGTTTCTTCTACTTAAAAACCCTTGCTAAGCGGAAAGGAAAAGTAAGAAGAGGATGTTCGACAGTACCAGTTAATTGAAAAAGAATGATTAATTATTAATTCATTCATTATAAAATGCTAAGCGTACTCTTAAAAATCGTATACTGAGTTTCGTGTCATCTGAAGCAGCATGAATGCTCGTAAATTCGAATTTGTAATATTTTTTCTGCATCCTAGTTTTTTAATGACCGTCTTATTTATTAGTGTTGTTAAAAAAAATAGTCGTGTTAAAAATTAGTTTTGACGCAAAATTTGAATACATTTAATATTTTTCTATTTTTTCCAAATCGCAGAATATTTCGGAGAATGATTTCATTCATTACAAGTTAAAGTATGGTTATAGTGTGGTGATGAATGAAAAAAGGTAGCTTCTCAGTGAGTTGGTGTCAGTCTAAACTTATCATGTAGATATGTTTATTTAATTTATTATTGTGGGATTATTATAGTAGTATGTAATACCTATTATATTATGGTGATAGAAAAAAGTACTTTTCGGAGCACGGGATTATAATTGGAGCGACGAGAAACGAGTGAGCAATTGAGAAAACCGTCAGGGCCTGTCACAACTCGTATCGGCGAGCGCGTTTCCAAGAGAGCGCAACCACGCTGGAGCAGTCCCTTCCGAGCGCGGCTGCCGCTGCCGGTCCTCCGCCGCGTGCCCTCCCCGACTGTTTATGCGCCCGCGGTTGTTTATTTTCCCCGACGGCGGCTTCTTCTTCATAGATGCGGAGGTCTATCACTCGTTCCGAGAAGTGCGGCGCGCGCCGCCCCCGCCGCGAACACCCTCCCTCTCCACGCTTGGGCCGCGCAGTGCTCAAGAGCCCGCACTTCAATTAGAAGGTGGGCCGCCGCCGCGCGTCGTGCGGAATGTCCGCAGCCCGCCTCCGTGTCGTCTCCTTTCACGCGGGTCTCGCCGTCATTATACTCCGTTTCGCGTTAGGGAACGAGCTTTGACAAGGAGCGATCACAACTCTACTAGAAGTTTGAAGGCCGAGTATGATTGCCTCGTTTTTTCTTTTTTCTGACAGATGTGACGCGAGGCACGGATTATATCGCCGTCAAAATATTGTATTATCTGGTGAAATAAATGATCAGTTATGCGACATTACTAATAATGAGCACGTACGAAATTGTGTAATACACTATCCCTTCGACTGTACCTATACCCCATCCCTTCGACATTTGTTTTAATCGATTTGTAGCCCGGATGAATCTCTGTTGAAGAGCGGGCGAAGGCTCCCAGTTTCATCGGTTGATGGATGGGGCCACCACCGATTTGTTTTCATCATTAAGGTATTGAGCGAAGTGTGTGTATCGTCAGATAGAACTAGTAGTTTTCTTTCCGTGCGCCGCCGTTTGTGGTATCTCGGCACCCGGGCACGGGCCCATCATTAGGAGCAACGCTCGCGGGTGCGCTTGGTTCACACGGGCGGTCTCTGCTTGTGCGGGCGCCGCGGTGCCGACGACTCGGCCCTGGGGGACGCTGCGGCGTTGTCTCTTGCACATGCTCTTGTTTTCCAACGAATAGCCTCACTTGTCCCGGATGGGATTGAATTTAAACAAAAATCAAAACCAACCACGAAACGGAATATATGTTACTAAAGTGTCAAAACAAATGTGTATTATAAATTATTAAATTGGTTGCAATTTTTTGAAAATACGATGTGATACAAATATTCCCTTTCTTGTTTCGATGAGAATGATTGACGTAGAAAAGTATCCTGCTGACCCAGTTAAGGTTCAACTCAATAAAAGTTCTTTGATGTTGAAATTTAAACGACTTGACACTGAATAAAAAAATTATCAAATTACACGCTAGTAATGTCCCAATAAAGAACTTCCAAAAGTTGTGATTGCGATTCCTGTATTCGCGATTGGAGGTAATCCTCCAGTTGGAAAATTAGTTGTGTGAGAAAGAATAATCGTCGTTCACTTTACCTCTGTAAACAATAATGAAATAAAACTTCGAAAAATATATTTAATTGTGTTAATCCCGCTGATTGATCTCGATTTGAGTAACACAAATTTTATTTTCATTTTTAGAAGTAAAATATATCATAGGTCTTCTTCATCAATATTTTTTGGGCTTCGATTGTTTTATTTGCAAATTAAAGGTTCGTAAAGAATTACATATACCAGTACGTGATTTGGTTGTGCAGTTCGGGAAGCGTTTCTCTGGGTTAATCTTCGACGACATGAAAAGAACACTCAAGGCGGATTAAATACTTTTACTTTATGAAACACATATTCAGGTGACTAAATAGTGAACAATATTAATTTAATTAGTATTATTTATAATGTATCAAAAGTGAGATATATCAATACTTCTTCAATTTACCTTTAATAATAATAATAAATTTATTGTCAAAAAACAGTGCAAACTGCGTATGACCACGTGGAGGAAAATAAACTAATTTACTCTCCGGAAGCAAGCAAGGGACCATCCCATCAATTCCGATCTAGGGCCCTAAGGCAGAGGCGGTTTCAAAAAAAAATTAAGCAAAAATTCCAAGATAAGATGAAAAGTTAACTACGAGTTATAATACTAATAGAATGTCAATAGGTTTTTAATTTAACGCAATAAATTTGAATGGACAAATTATTATCAAACTATTGATTATTCTGAGTATAGTGTTTAAAAATCATAAGAATTGAATTAACAGTAAATTCACGATATATTGTTACAATAAACACGCCCCTAGACAAAGCCTAGAGAACTTGTATAAGAAATCCGCCTCTACCCGAAGGAAAAATATGCTTATGGTTTTAAATTCTCAGTATAAAGTTATGAGGAACGAGTTACTTGTAGTTACATTATGCTTTCTATGCACTGAAAACCATATATAAGTCATAAGAACGTGTTAAAACTCGAATGTATTTTGAAATGATACTTCGTCTGCTTTTCGATTTTTATTACATTTGCATTCAACATTTTACCGCAAATGTGAAAATTATTTTGACAAATACGTACGTGAATCCTCGAGTTTTTGAGTTTCAGCATTTTCCTTAGTGTCACATTTACAATAAGTGCCTGTCCTCTCTACCTGCATATTGTGAAGTAATGATATCAGCTACCTGGGAGTGAGAATCAAACTGTTTTTCTCCTGTTTCTTAATGTTCATTTTTAATCAGTGACTCGTATTCGACTTATTCTATCGTGGCAAAGAATTGCCTGAGTTTTATGCCTTGAATATTCTTGAAACAGGTTAAACTGGACTAACTGAAGAGAAAATGAGTCATCAAAGGCTGGATGGGCATGTTGATGTTCAGTTTTTAAATTTATCGAGTAGCTTTCTTATGATATTTCTCTGAGTGACGTCTTTCAAACTGCAGAAATTGAATTAAAATTAGTATATAAAATAGTTTGTGCATTATAGATGATTACGCAACGTAAATAATAATTGATAGATTATTAAATCTTTCCATCCAAAATTAGTTCAGTATACTTTCATCTCTTGTTTTATTTTCATGTTCTGCGAAGTATCATTCCCTTGACAAAGTCGTTCACAGCTTTATTTTGGATTTGCAAGAATCAAATCTTGACCATCTTCCCGATCACGCTTTTATCAATTAAAATTTTCGCGTTATGATTACTTGGTATAGAGTAATTTAATAGAAAATATTCGAATAGAGTTAATATTAGTAATTGTCGAGCAAAGACGATTTTTGTACTTAAAACTAGTTTATTCTCTCATTAACATCTATTTAGGTCAACTGGCATCTACATCATTGAGGTTTATGTCGTAATTAGTATCTTATATCATGAACTGACAGTTGTTGAATATAGTTCTGAACAATTCCTGATTTCCATACTATAAATAGTAAAAATGATTAATCGATTAATACATGCGTTCGTTAGTATTTAAACAACTTAACTCTCGAATATAATCTATCATCTTCTATAATTTGTTTCTTTTATGAGGTATAGAAACGAAGAAATCAATGTAGTTCAAAAAAAAATTAGTTCAAACCCAGTAAATGTTGTTTGTAATAAAGCAACACATACTTTTGAACCAAGAGTGCATCCGAATTATTAATCAATAAATTTCCCGAGATTTCGATTTGACAAGCATTGAATTACCCTTGTGTAAGAACGAAAAACGGCCGTGTGCATTCCATTATGGAACGATTCCAAGCAAGTGGCGGTGCGATGTAGTTAGGAATCCAATACAGCTTGCAGTGGAATTGTGGTAAATATTTGGACTGAGTAAATATGTTGTTACGGAGGAAACGGAACCAACCGTCTGTGCTCCATTCGTGTGGAGAACACGCAATCATTTTAGGTCAAACCTTCTTCTGATTGATTCACTTTAGAATAAGCAAGTTGTATGTTCACTTAAATGAATGATCCAATTTTAAAGCAATTAACGTTTGTTTAAGAGGTTCTTTGGTAAATAAATCCCAAGAATTTAAAAGGAAAGAATGTCGCGAATATATCGCCGATCTTGTATCATATCGTCAAAAAGGTAATTTCGTAAATTGAAAATCAACCGTCTCCGATATATGGAAGTAAAGTGTAAACTCATATCCGGCTGCTTTTTTGAACTACCACTTTTTAAGTACTTAAACTGATGAAAAAATTAAATACATTATCGTATATCGCCGTTCTTCCTGTCTACACAGTTCGCTGTGGGAATTTTCTGTTATCTCGAAATGAAGTATTCAGAGGAACTGCCAATTTGTGTGAAGAATTTCCTGAGATTTATAATGACTCTTTACAGTCGTGTATTCAACTCAAATTTCGGTTCGCATACTTTTCTTTTCAAAAAGGCCGAATGCAGATCATGTGTATTTTAAAATACCATGAAATTGAGAAGTATAAGAAAAAACTAAAACGTTCTTAGTAAAACACACTCCCCTTCCAAAGTACATGAAAAATTATATATTTCTTTTTCAAAACAAATGCTGTAAAATTGTGGGAATGGGACAAGAAAGAAAGAAGGGAAGGAAGGAAAATGTGAAGTGAGACGAACTTGTAGTGCAGCTACTTCCATAAAATAATTTCTCAACATTGTATATCATATATAATAAAATATGCTAGAAAAATGTTAAGTTAGTTAATGTATTTAGCAGTTTCCACAGTAATGAGAAATACAGTTTGTGTGTATAGCCTTCCTCAATAGCTTCACACATTTTTATGCATATTCGAAGCTTACGTCAATGGTTGTAGACAGAAGTGAGCGAGTTAAACATTTTGGTTTATTTACCGTAAATTACATAAACTATCTGTTAATTTAAACATTGTTATCTGTTAATGTAAAAATTAAGTAAACATTAAAGACAATCATTATTCTACTCTGAATTAATTCGGATTTCGGAACGCGGTTGCGGCGTGTTTCATGAAGTTGTTTGAAGAATCCGCTTGAAGGACCTTTGAATTGATGGCTTCATAAAACGTTTTATTTTATAATATAAACGGTTTAGTCAAAAGTTGTTTACTAATTAATACTTCGATCAAACATGTTCTCTCTTTGTACAAATTGTGCATTTGTTTTAAAAGCCAGTGATTTGAACAATAAAAAAGATTATTAATAAGAAATATTTTTTTAAAAGTAATACAATTGTAGCTTGATGTAATTTTTATTTGTTCTTTGTATTGTTCTTCGTAAGAAGTAACTTGAAAACTACTGCGTGGAGTCTCTCTTTGGATAGTTGGAAATTATCCCCGTTAGTAATGAGGGATTTAAAAACGGGAAAAATATACTTTGGAGAAAGGAATATCACAGGCTTACACTCTATTTTATCTAATTTTTGCATATATTAATATTGTGAATTATATGAAACATTCGCTTACATTAATACGTTTACAGTTACGTGTGTGTCCTTCCGTTACATTTTCTCGGTAACATTTACTTCGCTACCGTAAGTTCCAAAAATTACTTCTCCCACTATGATCAAATTGCAGATCTCAATATGTGTCGTTTTCACTTGAATTCTTGTCAACTTCCATTTTTTGCTAATTACATTTAAGTTTCAATTACGCAGTAACACGATAACACTTACTTTGTCTGATGCCGTCGCGATCTTGCATCGTGAAAAGTGGTAATTGCTTGCGATGAAAAGTTGCCGCAGGGCACTTCAGAGGTACAGGCAGGTGTCGCCATGCGTGTTATCTGCTGTGATGGAGGACAATTCAGAAATATGCCTTTCGGTCGTAAGATGAGTTTCTTTATGGTACAGGATTACCTTGAACGTGGAATGAAGATGAAGGTATCAGGAAATGAACGGTTTGTCGTCGAATAATTGAAGGTTGAATTCCAGTTTATTGACATTCTAGTTGCCTTCGTTGGAATAAAGAAAACTAAATACTTGAGTGTTGATTAGGGGAGTATGCTGGCTAATTAGAGTCCCGTAATACCTGTGAGTATGTCTATCAACGTAATGGAATGCGTGATTTCAGATTGTTTGGGAGACGGATAGTTTTTATTTGATCAAATAATTAATTTTTATATTAATTAGATTCATGATATCATGAGTGTGGATTATAGGAGTAATTATATGTTTCAACTGAAGGGAAGTTGTTCATTTTATGATGAAAATGTCGGACTGTGATGACCTATACAAGGTTTCTAACTGAAGTGTTCTAATACTCTTAAGACCTATTTATTACAGAACTACTTAACTACGAAAGTAGACGCCTCCATGATAACTCCCCTTTTTTGCAATGTAATTTCTCACCGTATCGTGAAAATAGTGCAATGTGTCGAAATGTTGTTTTGCAATCTACGCAGAATTTAATGTACATTAAATATATTTATATTAATTTTTTTTTTTTTGAATATTTATATCCCAGAATTGCTGAGTGTTAATGAAATCAGAATGAGTTTTCCACTCATGAGGCTGTATTCAGTCTCAATTTTCTGTGTGTGTTTTTTGCATCAATTTGCTCGAATGTTTTCGGGGGAACAAAATTCGTCACACCAATACCACAATTTATTGGCGTGAATAATATGGCAGATGCTACTTTCCCCGTCTTCAAGTTGTAGGCAAGTTTCACTCGGCTTCATATTTAGCATTAACAATGTAAACAGGACACCGGAAAATTTATGAATAGTATATGATAGTGCACAATGGAGAATTACATAACTCACGTACAATTATTTTCGAATATTGTTTAGTACTTGAGAGAAAACGTAAGACGCTTCACATTCGTCATTCGTACGGACTCAAGTAGTCAAGAAACATCCTTTAATTGGCATCAAGAAGCTTCTTTTTGATGTGATTTTTAAATGCTGTTATCTCAGAAAGGAAACGACAGGAAAAATATCAACTTCGTCTCATATTTCAAAGCACGATACTTTGATTGTGTGATTTTATCCGTCCGGTTACGTAGAAAAGGAATGGAATTTCGGGGACATTTGCTTATTGATAGACTCATGGTACCGATTCGTGAAGTTCTGAAGAAACTTCGACTTTTCTCCTCGCAATACTTTCCTGGTATAATAGGAAAGTAAAAAGTGGTTCTCACAGTGAGTGAGGTACGTCCACAAGTAGGTGAGCATCCATCGCCCAAGAAGGGTGTGCGTGTGTGAGAGAGCACCTGATGAGACGAGGAGAAGCGTCATCGACGCGAACGAAAGTCGTCGTTTCCGTCGCGGGGGGAGGCACGCGTCGTGTCGTTCGCCTGCGTTTGCATAGAGGTCTCCGCTGACGGGTCACCCGTTTACGTCAGCGCGTGGAGCATTCGAAACACTGCGTTTTGGTGCAGATGAACAAACGGGGCGGCACACTGCGATGCTTTGAAGTTGAGTTTTTTAAATAGAGATTTAATCCGTCCTCGCGACCCGACCACTGAAGACAAGATCCGCACTCTTCGCAACACGCAACTTTCCACCATAGCGCCAATGGTGATCGTCCAAAGTTTACGGTGTCCGGGGACTGGTACTGCGCCACCAGCTCGGGATCGTGGGTTCGCCAAGCCCGTACTCTGCCAAAACTGAGCCACCTGAGAAAAAAAAAAGATTGCGATACTCTTTTATAATTATTTATCGCTACCTGCAAATATTGAAAAAAATGTTATAAGCAATTATGTTGACTTAACTTAGTGTTTTAGTTAAATAAGTGGCCTTGGAGGGTAATTTTACTTTATAATTGAGACTTTGGATGTAACTGAATACGTTAATTTTAAAAATTTGCCATCTGGGAAGGATTATTACCGATTAATATATTTAACCGTATTAAGTAATTAATAATGACAATAATAACGTCCCATAACAATATTTGTAGTTACATCATTACTGGAAGCTAAAAATGAAATAAATATGCGATTACCAACAATTGACATTTGCTTTTAGAGATATCCAATCTTTGTAAGTTATTTTGAAAACGGATTAAAAAGGGTGAATATTGATATTATGAAGGATAAGACGATGTATAGTAGAAATAAGACGATGAAACTAGGTAGAAATTCTTCTTTAAGAATGGAGGCAGTCGAGTGTTATGTCAAACTGAATAACGTGTAATGGAGCGTCGATTATCCAAACTAATGTGTCAGGGAGTTCGGATAATAAAAAAGTTGGATAATTCAGATTATTAGGTGGTGGTTTATCTCATAAAAGTTAATAGATAAACATAATTTGAGTGAAAATGTTTACCTATTCGGGGAAAAAATATTTTTTCTCTCTGGTGTTAACGGTCGTAGTACTAAAAATGGCAACATCGACATCGTCGCGATTGGTTTTCTTACTTTTTTTCTTCTATGATGCCAGTTCGAATAGTCGGCGCTCTACTGTACTCATTAGTTTTGATTTTCTTTTCAGTACAGTTGTCTATGCTTGCATATATGCGGAGTCAGCGTTAGAACTGATATTTTACATCAATTTTTCAAGTGCTCCATTTTTTTCTTTATATCTGCAAATATATTATAAGCTATATGTGATCTTCTTGGATCCAATTGATGGATATTTACGAAACTTAATTGTATCTATGAATTTATATTATGCATATTTTAGTTAACAAATTATGTAAGTTTATTGAATTTTACAGAGAAGAATTCGAAATTCTTCTGCATTCCCGTCATGAGTAAGAACCTTTTCTGAAATCACAGTTTCTATCCTCAATCAATGGTGGAATATACTTCGTAAAATTAAGTCTAAAAAGTATTAAAACGTAGCTCAAATTGAAAAGAAATTGGTGTACAGCCTAACTTTTGAGAAAAAGATGTTCATTTAAATCTTAAAAATCTTACGTTAAAATAAAAAACTGAAAATATTACGGAAATTCGTTTGATAAATTCCTTAAATGAGAACTCTATTTGTTTTCTGAGACTCCTGCATTTTTGTGAAAATAAAAGAATATTTCTGAACGGGTTGGAAGTAGGACCTCAGTGTCTTGGAAGACGAACGATAGAGGAACCAATGAGTCCCGTCATTTGGCTGTTATAACTTTCCTTTTGTTTCCCTCTTTTTTCTACTACCTTCTACTCCTTTTCAGACGAGTGTTTCTAAATTTTAGTTTAGTAATTTCGTTTTTAGTAATTCAATTGCTCTGCAGATTGTTCGTCTCGTACACTTCTCTCGACCTACCATGTTTCCGTAATTGGGAGAAATGTGAAGACTGACTTTGGTGGAGGATATATATATAAGAGGCAAAATTTATGTATTTTATTGCACTTCTTAAAATAAGAATTTCTCTTCTTTTTTGTTATAATTACTTCTCCGTTAACGCTTCTCCCTCATTTAAACGCTATTTTGATGACAAAATGATAAATTAACAGAGGACAAAAAATATTCGACTAATCGGTCGTAGAATTCTGTATCACTTCTAAAGTTTCACTAAAAAGTTGCTCACTGATGTGTTATTATAAATTTAATATATTATTTTACAATGTTTTCTAATTTATTTATGTATAAAGATAATACATATTATTTTTCTTCTATATTGGACAATAAGAGGAACTTATGCGGCACTCCGGCTAAGTGAGAAATCTATTTGTAATGTACGAATTACATTCGCTTATATTATTTTGCCCTCAAGAAAGTTTTATTCTTCGTGTTAATCGTAACGATTTTCACTCTGCCAATTCCTTTTTCATGTATACAACTACAGAATAGACCCAATTGTTTTTATAACCATGATTAAAATGGATTCGGGCTCAATATTTTTTAAAACATTAAATACCAAATACGAGACTTTGTTGTGGAAAGTGCAAACACTACTAAATAGCAGAAGGAATCTTTTTTAAAGAAGCGGCTCAATATGTGGTTTAGCTTTGTAGAATTATTATGTTACCGCATTTCATAGAAATATATATTTTATTTCTATTTAAATTCAGAAAGTCTCCGTTTATTGGAAATAATTTACCGCATTAAAGTCGAATATTTCTTTATAGACGTTTTCGAGAACTTCTCAAATCTGTGCTAGATATTGTTGGATATTTAAAATGCACGCTATTAGAGAGACGTTCACAAATTAATTTGTTTACTCTGACAAATCAACAACGTGAATTTTCTAACCTCACTCACACAACATTCATCATGTGTGTAATTTAACGTTTTAGCATTACTCGACTTGCGCTAAGAAAACGGCAACCACTGGTCGCTAGTTTTAACCAGGGAAGTTCTGAAGGATTAATGATAACTTCATAATGGCGGTTGGTAATTGTAGCTCTAATCAAGACACATTTCGAAGACAGGCTTTTTACGTGATTTGATGGTAACTTCTTCATAGTGACTGCTTATTTCTCATTTACTACTTTCATTCATCCTGAAATATATGAAACTAATAGAAAATTGATGTAATGAGTGAAAATAAATATAATGAACCACGTCTGAGGAGAAATAGGAATGTGTAACTTCCCTTTTTATACGTACGAATTATTGTTGTCGTTTCTCAGAGTAAGATTGACTCGAAATTGGATGGCATCGTCCTCTGGAAGTGTTAAATGAAATACGACATATAATACACATAATTATATAAATAACCGCATTCTCCCAATTTTTGACATTAAATATCCTCATTGCACGTGTTCTTAATGTGCAACAAATTTTATAACATCTTAAGCCAGTTAAAACTCAAGCTAGAAAACTCGTAACTTACTGACAAAACAATTAACAGTAGTTACTTTGTAGTTTGCAGACACATTTTGGTAGATCTCACTCACCTCATTACCATTTTCCTGGTTAGGGGATATTTTCCCAAAATCGATATTCTAATAGTATTTTTTCCATTAATTTCTGCGAATACTCACGTTTATTTCTAGTCTTGTAAATATTCATCGGACTGCATCCTCATGATTGTATGGTATCAATGAGTTTTCTCTCAGTGACCTTGGAGTAAAGAAAAAGGTTAAGGTATTCAGAAATGATCTGATTGTAGGAAATATTTTTGGATGAGCTAGGTATTTGTTGAAACAAAGTAGCCCTTAACATCGATGTAATGTGCTACTTCTTCCTCGTCTACGTACCGAAGTATTTGCTGAGTAGAAGATGGGCTGACAAGTTAGTTCCATATATTTTATAAAAGTATTACTGGTTCACGTGCACTCATTTTTTAAATATCCTATATGAAGTAAAATAATATTTATATTCTGTCTTGGTGATCGAATTTGTTTGTTGGCACCAAATCATGAGCTCAGGATTACTCTCTGAGAAAATTTATTGTATTTCACCCGTTTTATTTATTGTATTGCGCCCATTTCCAACGCGAAAATTATGTAATATTATTATTAACGATACTATTTTCTGAAGAACGTACGAGCTTTATTAATCAATGTACATTTTTTACTAATCAAATAATTATAATCGCAATCGATTAAAAGACTAATTAATAATAACCGTAATTCATTACAAATTCTAACAGTGATGGCTGACCGTTCCAAAAACTAGTCTACACCGTTATCCTTGCTTCTTATGACTTCGTCATGTATCAGTGTATCACGGGAATACAGGGGTCTGGGTTCTGGGCTCCATGATAGTGAGCGGTCCCAAACAAGCTTTGAAATAATAAATTCACTTTAAGGAATTGTTAAAATTTGCAAATCTTTCTTGAAGAAACAAAATTCATTTTAATTAATTTTATTTATCTCATATAGTATTAATGGTTACTTTATTTCGTAAAGTAATTGGTCCGCAACTCGATGGTCTGCCCTTTGTCGGCGATTTAAAATATGTAGAAAACTTATAACAGGACAAAGTATTGCAAATAACAATAGTCAAAGTCGAAATATTTTACGAAGCGAGACTTATGCACACTTTTGTTAACATTCTTTTAACAGATCAATTAATGAAGCTATAGCTTCCATACACTTTCTTCTTTGTATATAATATGCAACAATCTATTTTTAATAATTTATGAAACATTTTTTGGTAATAATACAACATACGTAACAAGTGTTTAAGTGAAATATTCATTTTCCACCTTTTTCCACCAATACCTTTGTAGATTCTAAAACGTAAAACAGTTAAACAATCATATCCTTCTTGGAGCAATAGTGTAGAAATTTTAATCAGGCACCATTTTGCAATAAATATTTAATTGAACTCTACTGAAAACTTAGTCTTGCAAGACCGAGACATGCCAATCTACAAACGTGTGTGCAGACTTTTGCCGGAAATATTATTGTGACCAAACAATGTAGACAATAATGTTATTTGAAATGCAAAATGTTTTCGTACACCGTGAAACTCGTAAAGAAGCTTCTGTTATGTAACATACATTTTACTCGTATTCATATGTTTGAGCATACGATACTTTTATCAATCATAATATTTCTCTCGTAATATGTTTCAAAGTTTCTCTTTCTAGTTGGCGAGTGGATAATTAATCATATATTATTTATTGACAAAAGTTCATTCTAAGATTATATGAAACATAAATTTGTCTAAAAACTCACATGAATTCTCGTCTCTTGGAGTACTTGAATATCTTCTACTCGCTTTAAATTGTTAACAGCATAGGAAGTACTAGTGACATGTGCGTTTAATTACAGTAAATATACATCTGGCATTGAATAAAATGACAAAGACTAAATTGAAATTTTTATTAAGAATATGATATATAATGTCATCGTTAAGTTTTTTTGTGAAATTGGTTTCATGGATATATAAGCAGATTCCTGTTTAGTATCATTAATCTCTGCTTTATTTTTCACATTATAGATTTTTTGGTCATATATTTATAGGTCTTGTGCGAAGAAAGTATTGAAATCGCGATAATTGTGATCAGGAAATTTCGATAAATTTTGGGGTCAATGAAAAGATGGTTTTTAGAATTACCTACGCCTTTCTGTTTTGAACAATGTTGTATTTGCGGTCGAGTGGTGTATTTATTTTTAAATTAAAGGTAATGATGGAGAAAAAAAGAATTTTCCTCTATGAGTAGAGAGAGAGAGTAGCCTCTCTTTATTATTTAGAGGTTATGTCCAAAATTTGGAAATTCCCCCGGAATTGATGTCGATAATATTTACATCACTGTTCTTAATTGACGTTCGTGATTCGGAAGAAGACTACCTACTGCAAAGAGCGATTTTCTTCTCGCGAACAACTAGCCGTATGATCGGATCAGCATCACGCCGTGCTAGAATCCGAAGGGCGTCCAAGAAGTGGTGACACTGTGCCATCGCACCACCCGAGCTCGACGTCCCGCAGCGTGCATTGTGCTGCCACAAAGGGACAGGTATGTAAATGAAAATCATGCTAGGAGGCGTTTCCTACCGTTTATTTCACTTATTAGTCCCTCCTGCAGCGTAATGGATTGGCGGTTTACTGTGCATCAGAGTTAATGAGCATAATTGAAAGGTATAATAAGATCTTATTTTAATAATCCATTTAGGTGTCACTAAAATAATGTACATGGAATGCAGTCCTAAAAAATATAAGTATAATATATTCATTGTTAAACACGTGTGCAAAATGAATACAAGATACGTATTTGAGAAGTAATTTGGATATAATAGATTGATTTGCGTACCTTATAATCCACTTTGGTGTGATGTCTGTGTTAATAGTCGCTCTCAGGAAGAGTGAGATACGGCGGCGGTAAACATCAATCGAGTAGGTAAGAACATGACTCCGAATTAAATGGACTGTTTGTTGCTGTATATTATTTCGTTACTGAAGAGTTTTGCTCTTTACGCTATTCTGAACATGATCGGCAATGTATTAAACCAACTAAGTAAAGTATTATGAATGTTCTAAATTTACCATTACGTGTGTGCGGGTTGGGTTTAATATATGCAAATGTCCTAACAAAATTATACTTGTTTACGAGTAATTTGAGTGGGTGAGTTTCGTTTGACGAAGTATCTTCAAGTCGAAGATCGTTCGAGTGGAAGTTGAGAAATCAGATGATCCTTCCGCATCCACGCGGGGAGCTAAAAAGACGCTAATTCTCGGAAAAGTGTCACCGGCGTGTCGCGATCTGGCGGGTATTGGATGCTGCTACGAAGAAACGCAAACGATATGCTTGTAGCTGTGCGAATGCAACACGTGAGGGCGCGCGAAAGCAGATCGAAGGGAGTGAGTGGTAGGACGGTGAAGCGCGGAGAGGGGACAACGCGTCCCCCAGAGCGACTGGGTCGCGGCCGCGCCACGCCGCGTAGCCGCGCGAGAAAACAAATGAACGTGAAAAGCCAAACAAGCACCTTGGTGTCCCGCTCGGTGCTAGTGTGGCTCCGCTTTTCCGAGAATCTCGCTTTTGTGGTACCCTATGCCGATGAAAGGCCTGTTGCACGATTTACAAACGCCCTCTCTTTATGGAGACAGGGGCAGTGGAGCTGCTTGACATGTGGCCATTTGCTCTTAGTTCTGACACTGGGCAAGTCAAGCTCCCGCCTGCCTTTGAAGTGGCAAGGACAGTTATGAGGAGATCGTGCTTTTTAGGTCTTCTCAATATCGGGATGCATGCTGGCTGTTCTACATTGGATGTTTTGAAGTTCTAGGACGCACAAAATAGTTATGCAAATATTTCTTGGAATAGAAATAACATTGCTTTTCTTTTCTAATATTTTACAGATTTCCTCTTCGAACTGTTTCTTTCATAAGACGAGAGATCATTTTATTACAGTCGTTGAGTCTGATTGGGAGATCTCATTCTACACTTACATGTCCATCAATTCGTTATAATATAAAATATAAATTAATATACTTAATATGGCAGGAGTTCTCTCTATCAATCGATGCATGAATATTTATAAAACTTTTTCCACGTTATTCCGATACACTTTAACCTTGTTTGAATGGCATATAGTTTCTTTCAGAAACATGCGGAGCAATTATTTCTCACGTCATGTTCGCATTTCTGAGACAAACATTAAGCTACATTTGTCGTTACGATACCTTGTATTTGTTTTCGAGAATAAGATGACAATTGCGTGAACTTTTTTAATCCTCTCTTGAAAGTTTTACGAAGTTTTAATCCTCTCTTGAAAATGCCGCATTACTTCTAAATGATACTGAAAATGATACTACTCTATAGAGAAAAAAGGACACGCTTCGCAGTTGTACTTTGACTTATTATTATTACTATTGGTATTATTATTACATGGAAAACTTGTAATTTTAAGTTCCACTCACTGTTTTTCTTATTAATTTGCTATTTAACAATTATAGTTTGAGTGATCGGAAAATTGTATTGAAACTTACATTTTTCATTTCAAATATATCAATTCGTAAATATAAATAATTCATTGTTCATTCTGTAGTAAATTTTATCGTGTATTTCAATAAAATTTTCGTACGGTTTAATGCTAAAAATGTTTAAACAATTAAGCAAACTGCCTTTTGTTTGGGTTCTTTCAATATTAAACGTCGATTTTTATTATGTTTTATATCCACCTCGATTTTCAATTATTTTGTGGCTAGAGAAATATCGATCTACATTCTTTCGGGAGTTATTATGAAGTTTTTTTCGCTTAACATATTTAATTTGGTTTAATTATATATTTGTCAAACAATAGTATAGTACTAATACACAGCTTTTTAAACTTCGTGAAATCATGGATTTCTCAAAATCACTCCAAAACATTATAATGGAAAATTAACTTGAAGTTATAATATTCTTGATGTTCATCTTGTTTTAAAATTAAATATTATTGGCCAACGAATTACGAATAATGAAGTAATGTTGTAATGCTATGAATAAGACATGTCAACAATCTATTATTATTTTTGTATTTCTTTTTTTTCTTTCGATCATTTACCGTGTTTTTTAGACCTGTTTCGATCCTGTTCTTCCGTTTTAATGGTTTGATGGGATCCAGTACTTGTTACCGTAAAGAAAAGTAGCTTTATTCCCTTTTAGTTGGTCATAAGTCATCTGGTTTGTTTTTACCTCATTGAAATATTAATATTATAATTCTCATCATCAACGTATGTGTCGTACAAGCTCCTCAATTGACCGGACTACGAAGTAGACATGCTATGCTCTTCTCGGTGGTTTGGAAAGGTTCCTTGCGGGGGCGGTGCGGAGCTGAGACAGCGGCTGCCAGGCGTCAAGAAGATTGAAGTCCTTCCGGCTCTTCCGGCCTCCCCGCTTGCCGTCTCCGTCCCTCGACCCCGCACCCAGCGCGTCCTCTCGTTCTTCCTCTGGCCACAGCGTCAAGCCTCCAAGCAGCCGGTGCTTCACCAAGTCGCTATGGCCGCCCCGTCGTCCTTTTCAATTCTCTCCTCGTTCTTGTTGTAACTAACTGGTGCATTCCTTTACGATTTTGTGCGCGTGTGAAAGATATATCTATTCAATATTGAATAATTATCACTGATTAAGTCAAGCAAGACCTTCCACAAGTTCATATCAGTTTTCTTTTAGCATATTATGTTTGGTTATGAAAGAATAATTCTAGTTCAACTTTGATCATTAAATTATTGCGAAGTTTTCTTTCGTGATTTGTTAATGCTCTCAAATGAATCAGTTTGATTAAAAATGAAAATAAAGTTATTGGGTGTTGGTAAGTTAGAACGTGTCAGTCATAATTGTTCAGCATCAGTCCATAAAAATACTGACATTTCCTCTTTATTTTATAAAATAAGCTTCTAGAATAAATATAAAAGGTCAGTCCATATAACAATTAAAACAACACGTATTATTATTGTTATTATTTTATTATTATGCACGTATTTAAACCATGAATTTATATTTAAAAAATCGAAGTTTTTGGTTCTCTTCAATTTTATTTCCAAAGAATTGTTTACTTCAATATGTAACCTTTTCGTAATCTGAATTCTACAGCAATTCTTCACACGAAAAGACAACGTTCCAAACAATCTTACAAGTTTTCGCTAGATTCATCTTGCTTCCACCCAGCATATCATTTACAAAGAACCAGGGTAGAGTGACTGGGAAGAGGCAGAATAAAGAATTGTTCGAGCTAAAATACGTTTACCTTTTTTGAGTGTTGTTATGAAATACACTGTTATGAGCTGAATTTCTCAATGGGCCTAGTGAACAGTTCTGTAGAAAATTGTTTAGATTCTATTCATCAAGAAATTTCTACCGCATTTCCTGGGAAGTTTCGCCAAACGCTGTGCATATACTGAGGGTAAACGCGCACTAGCCCAACCGCGACCACGACCGCGACATCTTGGTCGTGGACCGTACGACAAAAAGTCGACTACGACTGTGATTTCTTCAGTTGAAAGGTGGATGTTTAAGGGTTTTCGTTGTAGTACAACAAAGTTATATTGTGTAGAACCAATAACAACAAACAATTATGTTATACTTACACACATCAGTTTTTTCCTTTGGTGTAGCGCACTCACTGCTGCAAAACATCGTTGTCACTTCTTCCCATATTTTCTTCTTTATAATTCTGTTATGGTATTCTTCTGACGAAAAATCCCATAAAGAGGGCCTATCTTCAATAGCCACGATGAAACTTTCTGTATCAAATTCTGGTAACAGCGACATCGCACTAGTTCAATGTTCACCTGTTCAGTCACTACTGGGCGGGTCGGAGTCGGTGGCAGTGCGCGAAGCGCCATATCTGTGTATTTTCCGACTGCAAATAAAGGCGAGTCGGACCCTGTTCGGGCCCGACCAAAACCAGACCCCGACTGATGGGCCGCACTTTGCCTAGTACGCGTTGTTCCATTAAATCCCATGTAAAACTGGTCGTATGCGACAAGTGGTCGTGGTCGGGCTTGTGCGCGTTAGGGCTGAGACCCTTTTATTAAGGACATACGTAGACGAACGCGATCAATAAATTCGTAGATCAGTAATAAGCCATTTTTCTAACGCTTCTGTTAGCTCACTTGCTCTGTGTATGACAAATCTTGCAAACCAAATTTCGACAGTTTTCAATTAAACTAGCTTTGATGTTTTGCACACGTTTATACGTCAGGTGACAACCCCAATAGTCTTTCTAATAATATTCTAAATCCAATGTGGCGGACACTAAGCACTCGTTTTCTGTCTACCAGAAATCATGCTTTAATTAATTCAGTGCTTTGAAATTTGGCACAAGTAGTCATCAATTTAATCTTTCAATAACTAAAAAGTTTCTTGAAATGTTAAGAAACTATTCTATTACAATTAAAATTTTTGTAAACATATTTTGTGTTTATATTTATGTTTATGTAATGTTCATTTGTCCGGTTATGTTTATTGTTGTAATTTGTTATTACTTGATCACACGACTTAAATCCAAGACGAAACATTGTGAGCTCTTCACAGGAAATATAAATGTTATTTGTCCTTAAAAGGTGTTAAGTTTTTAATTATTTATTTAATTAAAAAACAATAATATAAACAGCTTATAAATGTTTGTACTAAATTGGGGAAAACGTTTTTCTGATATTATAAATTCATGTAAAAAGATAGGTATATGAATATATTAAATTTATATAAATCATGTTTTTGTATATCTGTTATTGATAAGGACATATTTTTTAATGTATAAAAGAGATATAGAAACTAAAGGCAATCAGTGCGTAAAGATACTGTAAATGTGTCACTTCTAGGGAATATAATATTACATGTAATATGCATACATTTATTATACGTTAAGAATTGTGAATTTAGGATATTTTGAATATATTGATGCACATCAAAATTAAAACTTGTTTTAATAATCCACCTCAATTTTATATGAATTAATCATACGAGAAAGTATGTGTATTCTCTTTTGTAAAAACACTTAAAAATTCAACGTTTTCAAATCTTTTGTATATAAGCTGTATTTTATTAGACCCAAGCCAATAAGGATGTTCAAAAAGACGTTTTATAATCTTAAAATTCCCACAAAAAATGTCTTTAAATTTTGTTCGATTTTCACGAGACATTTCCAATTGCTTCCTGCAAAACTAGGTCAAGTGTCATATAACGTGCTTTCAGTAAGTGCCATCGCCGTCGCGGGGAACAACACATCGTCTGTATACTTCAAATCTACATCTATCCGAAATATATTCTATTTTACCCGAAGAAAACCTATGTACGAGTATGTTATGAGTATGACTCACGAAGTTGTCCAATCAACAATGACTTCGTATATGGTGATGCCAAATATTTACTTGAAATTGACATAATGCATCTTTTCACCCACTTCCTATTCCTTGATTCAACAGTCCGACATTAATATCTTATTTCTTTGTCAATATCTGCTAGTTATATGAAGACAATAATATGATACAACTCAGCGTCGCACGAGAGTATTAATTGGCTTCTTCCCTGCCGTTTCACAAAAAATTACCAAATATATTTTCCAATAGGTAATCGAATTTTTTTACCCAAAGAAACTGCTCACCCGATCATCTACCCTTCGAGACGCCTATGTTCATCATTGGGGACTTCAGGAAGAGATCGTTTGGAAATGTCCCCTGCGGAAACTACTAAAGATTACATTTATCTAAAATTCTTTAGAGCTTGCCCCTGAGCTTTTTTCCCTTTTGATATGACATCAGGGTTTGGAATACGAAGTACGAAATGAGAAAGAGTGGTTTTGTATTTATATATTTTCGACCTTCTTTACTCGTTTCACTAAAATGTCACTTGCCTTTTCTTTAAAGGATATTGTTTTCAGGTACGTGTTCACTTGAATTTTAAGTTTTAGGAATTCTGATATTTCTTGGCAAATAGAGGATAACAGGAGTGATAACTAGTCCATTGCATCTCAGCTCACCACCAGACCAACTAGTGGACAGAACTGCTTGCAACGGCTGCTTACACTGAACGAAAATAATTCGGACCGGCTCGCTCTCGTCCGGATCCGTAAATAAGCTGACGTCTAGGGTGCGTGAGACCTACCTTAGAGAGCGAGCGTTGATGGGATAGGATTTGAGATCCAGAAGAAAACGTAGGGTAAGCCAAGAGAAAATTTTTCCGAAATGAAATGAGTTCTATACAAGACTCACGAGATAGGAAACTGAATTGACTAATGTTTCGGTTCTGTAATATGTTGGTTCCGGGAGTCCCGCGGACACAATTAACGCTTTCCACTTTATTTCAATAAAAAAAAAACGACTACAAAATAGTGTCAAGTAATTTTTTTTTTAATTTCATGTGCACATATCAAATGTTTATAAATGAATTATGAAAAATTAAATGGGAAAAACCAAATTTTTATTCGATAGTTAAAGTAGCGTACTGATATTGCGCATACGTAATAAGTTTTACACACGGACATTTCTATTTTTAAAAAAAACGGCATTCCCACCAAGGGAAATTCCGCCACTACCTGAAGGAAAACCGGAGAAGAACCCGGTTCAGGGTGAGGCTACAGAGATAATGTACACAACCGTGCCAATGTTGCGTAAAGTTAGAAATAAACTATTATCAATAAATAATGTCATAAATTACCAAAATAATGTATAATGTCATAAAATAATTTAATGAAAACCGCCATACAATCGTTTTCGAACAAGTTAAATATAGTTTCGGATATATGATACATGTGTCTCATGACAACTATTGCGGTCTCAATAATTAAACGGGTTTTATGAGTTCCGCTGTCCTCCCTCAACTGTCAATGCAATGGATTTATAATTATTGTTCATGATGTTTTATGGTGTTTCTAAGAAAATACGAACACATTTGAAGATACAATTGTGATGACGAGAATGAGATTGTTAAAGGGAAATCCTCAGTTGAGTTTATCTGATCGTATTGCTTGAGAAAACTGCGTTACTGAAGGAAAACGTGTAAAAGATGTTGGAATGGAACATCTCATACGCAATGAAAACGTTCCAACACAAAGCAACGTAATTTTTTTGGAAAATATGTTTTATTGTCCGCACGTTCATCTCTTTCATGCCATAAAGAAGAATCCACACTGTTTTAAAACAGTGAGTCGAAGAGGAGAAAAACGACTGCGCGTTTGTGATAATTAGGTGACTAATTATTCCGCGTCCCCTGCGGTGTGAAAACCGTGTCAGGGAAGTAATCTATCTTTAGTGTAATTGTTTTTCGACTCATTTCTGTGTCGTTGGCAGGTAAAGAGAGTGGCAGCGAGAGCCGCGATGACGATAGTGACCGCGAGGAAGCCGTGGCGAACGCTTAGCGTATGGGGTAATTAAGTGCCGTTGGTCTACTGATTACTCGTAGCCTTAGGACTACTCACCTGCTAGTTTTTAGCACCTGTTACTTCTTTAAACGGCTCGTGTTTGGTAACTTCTGTCCAAATCATTAGCAGTAATATTGGCTTTTAGAACGAAGATCATGAGCCATGTTTCAAGCAAGGGACATCGGACACTTAAAAACAGCGTCACGTATTTTTATCTCAAACATTCCTTTAAGTGTTGTTACGAAGAGCATAATGCTTATTTTATAGCTAATAATTTATTGTTTCTACCGAATGAAGCAGACATTTTTCGAAAATCTACGAAGTGCTGTTTGACCAGGCTCCATCCGTGTGACGAAACACAAAAAGCAGTTACGGAACTACAATAACCACTAGTCACAACAACTCAGTTTTGCTAAGCTCGACCAATTAGACTCGTGTAATTTTGATTGTCATGTTTTATTAAATCATTCTGATAGTTTCTGGAATTTGGAACGTAAATTTTGGATTTCGCACAAATCGAATTTTTAGAATAGTATTTTATACACTTATAGTTAAAAAGTAATATTTCCCTCCATGTTTATACCAATAGTTTCATATTTGGAAATGAATATTTCACTTATAATTTTGTGGTGGGTAAGAATGAGTCAAGATAACATTGAATATTTCATTCGTGATGAATGAAGATTAGTCATGTTTTACGTTATCTATCCCATAGAAATGAAACGATTAATGTTAATAAACTATTGAATTTTATGAGTAGATCGGGGCTCCTCCCACAAATTCTCGGGAGGGTTTAAAATATGCATTCCCTTTTCATCTTTCCTGTCTTCTTTCCTTTCATCCTTTGTTTCTGTATTTAGAAAATACAATATTCAGAAATTGTTTTCTTTTTTTGTGATATAATGTATTGGTAAACTGTTTTCTTTTATTTTCTTTCATCTTTGTATTTCGATATTTGTTGAATTCTGGAGGGTTTTCTAGTGGGTATGGTCGAGATATTCGGCGAGTCCCACACGGGGAAGAGTCACTACGGCTTTTCTCTATGGTGAGAAACTGCATTTTTCCCTACTTGCACGGGATCTAATGACCTCAATGTTGACGAGCCCTAAAGCCCCACAAAAAAAAACAAAAAAAAAAAAACACACACACTTTCTTAGTGATATTACAAAAGTTATGCTTTTTCGGTGTATCGTTAGTGAGTTTTTGAATTATGATTTAATTGACCACGTTCTGTTCCTTTCATTCGTCATATTCAATTCATCAGATTTTCAATTCATCAGATAGTTACTAGTTTATTGAATCGTAATTTAATTGAAAAAGCTCTCTTTCCATCTATTCAATAGATTGTGAGATTTGATAAGGTAAAACTTTTCTGGCAGTTCGCTCACAAATTCGAAAAATGGGGATAAACAAGTAGAGATATTTTCACGTAAATCGTATACTGATTTCAAATTTTATTAATTTGTTAAATAATTGTTGTTTATATTTTTGGATTTGCTATGATAATTGATGTGTGGTTATTTTTCTTCGTGGATTTACTAACTCTTATACAGTGCTTTTATAATAATTAAAGTTTTTAAACGTGACACTTGTGTTATGTGTGATTCACCTTGCGATTTTTTATTACAAATTTTTACATGGGTTTTGGCGATAAAATGATTTGTTTTCTACCGACTTTGTACGCAAAATATTCTTCGAGTTCTGTATTGGTGAATATTTATATTATAATATTTACGTGTTTCAATTTTGACACATCATGAATGTATCGAGTTTTCGACGTTCTTCCCTCAGTCGCGGTTGTCGATTTGCTTGTATTACGTCATTGAATTGATTAAAATTTATCATTTTACTGTTATATTGTTCCAATAAACATAGTCTGTATTACGCACTTTTTAGCTCTTCAAAAGAAATTTTATTTTATTCAGTAATTTACAGTCACTGATATTCAATCAAATTTAGCTTTGAAACATGGAATACTTGTTTTCTTAAGAAAGAAAGAAAAAAAAACTGCAAGTGAAGAAGGTTAAGCAAAGCGTTTTTCAGAGCACAATATCAAATGAACTATAATATGATAAGGATTAGGAAGGAAATTGATAATATTACAGCAGCCTTCATAACTTATTTTCCTTGTGCTATTAACTTTTCATATTTTAGGCTTAAAATGTCGTTTAAAAATTATATCGTGTAAAAAATGTGATTTGTTTTGTCCGACCACTGAAGTTCAAATTCAGCTTCTTTGAGGGTTTCAGACCGTGAAACGTAAAGTGATATTGTGTGGGCTCTCACGTGTATTCTATAGAATGGACACACATATTGCTTACGTCAGTCTCGAAAGGAGAACTCGAGCGCTCGTGGGTGGCTGCTGCTACAGCTAACTGAACTACTTACATCAGTTCCGCAGCCAATCACCAAATCCTGTTCGTATGTTAAAATGAGTAAAAACAAAGTACCGATTCATCGTAAAAAAGTCGGTCAAATTGACTGACCCTATCAGTTTACATCTCACGACAAAATCTTCTATCTATGGGGCCACCTATTGAGACGCTGGCGTGGGGTTGTCGCACCCCGTAGCTGCTAGGGCATCATTGTAAATAGAGTCATCCTGCGATGGTCATTAACGCGGCGGAGCGTTAGAATTAATATCAAGTGGGTTCTTTCAATGAACAAATAACTGCAATTATTTCCAAACTGGGAAGGAAAACGCTGGAACCGGTTTGAAAATCGAAAGGTAATCTTGTTTTTGTGCTGAAGAGAACCGCAGAGCATCTTACAGCATCCGACACGGCACGAGGAAAGGCGGTGCGTTAGATCTCGCTCAGCGATGTTACTCGGGTTGTCTTGTTTACATTGCGTTGTTTGGAGATGACTACGATAGTAGATGTATACTATTTAGTACGTTTTTCGCATTTCAATATTCGGTTTAAGAAAAATATCCATTAACTTCCCTTGTGTCCGGCATTAATATTTCTGCATTTTCTTTTTTATATTTTAAACCATTTGTCAAAAAAACTTGTTTTAAATGAATTCATAATATTTAAATTAATGATTTGTTGCACGTACACTTAATCGGTTCCTCTGAGGGCAAAGAAGTGGTTTCGAAATAAAATCAGTTTCGTATAAACGTATTACAGAGCACAAGATGAAGATAGAAACATGAAAGAGTATTTGCAAAATGATTCCACTACTTCAGTGTATTATAAAAATTGTATTTAGTTTAATCTCTTTGTCAACGTGATAATAATTAATTGATGGGTTTTCTTATTCAGGGTGACACCATAGCTCATTCTACTCTTTTCAATTAGGAACTTAAAAACGTTTTTGTTTCCATATCCATCTTTCTAACATAATCGTCGTTTCTGTTTAACCCAGTTTCTTTTCTTTCACAGAGATTCACTTCAATCTTTTAAGAATCTTTTGTGCATAATTTGATTAAATTTGTTACACACATTGTGCTTCTTGTTGTGCATGTTCAAGCTTTGTGTGAAATTATCCCTTTTGTGATCCATCATTGAGCGGAATCATCATTACGGCAATGTATAAATCATCATTGATATAAATTCAGGATAACAACCTGTTGCTAGATACCTATGTTGGATGGTCGGGACGCACTCAATTTCTGGCATCTCGCTTGCTAATGGCCTGGGTGATATCAGACACAGCACCTATTCAAAGTGGTATGAAATTCTTTTGGTATTCTGAACAATAAAAACGCTTTTACCATTTTCTGAACAATAATAACGCTAGCATTACTTTTTGTGGATTACTGCCTGAAGTATTTAATCTGCCGTATATTTTTCCAAATACCGAATTACAGGAACGTTGAATTAATTAATTTACCTTATCAGGTTACGTTGTTTACCTAACCAATCATGTAATATATTTTTTTGGAGTCGTATTAATGATTATTTTATGTGTCCTAAATGTTTCTTTACTTTATGCTCGGATAATTTCATGATAACGACCGAAGTAGACTTAAAGTTGTTATTCTAATTACATTGGAGCTTCCATGTACTTATTATGTAATTCAAATTTCCCAATATTATCTGACCTCTCACGAATCTTTTCTCAAACATTCGTTATGTTCCCTATTTTTTGAATAAAGGCTGCAACGCTTCGTCGCATTTTTCACAAATAACTTCTATTATTTGTTTCGAATTTACTATTTTTCTTATTAATTGAGAATATTTTGAATTACTTAAGTTTAAATATATTTATGTAATGCCGTTTTATTTAGTAAAGTTATCACAATCAAGCTCATACATAAATTCCTCTGATTTTACTCATCAGCTGTTCAACGGTTGAAATATCGTTTTTTAAATTTTCGATTCGCATGATTAACATTTTAATAATATTGTTCATTTTTAATAGTGAATTGACATGTCACAGTTTTGCTTCGTGTCGAAAACAGTTTCTTAAGGCTTCTTATAATCATGACATCTCTGATAATCCGAGTGAAAGAGAGTTTTGTTTCGAAACTTTTGATATCATTTTGCAGCCACATCCTAATTTTTATCAACCTTAAATTTTCAGTGGTGACTCCTTTTGGAATGATAATGTTATTCTGTAAAGTTGCTACATAATACTATTCAGTGTTCAACAAGATATTTTAAATAAAATGGCAAACATTTCGAAGATAACATTAAATGAACAAGTGAACAGTACTGGGTTGTCGGATAAAAGATAAACAGTTAGGTGGTTTTATATTAAAAAGTGCTTTCTACTTCATCATTCCCTTTACCGTCTCAGTTTGTTGAGAATGCGTGTGCTCACGAGGTGATGTGCATGTCCTGAAATTGTCGTCCCAAAGTTTACCAACACGCAGCGTCGGAAAATTAAGAGTCGCGCCCATCATGAACGCTTTTGTCAGTTGTTCCTTTTTTAAATGTCTTATCCCTTCAAGACGTCAGTTATTATCGTATTAGTTTCAACGACACTGTCGCTACCAACAAAGTTTTATGAGCAAACTTTACTCTGATGCTTTCCTGCACGGCGAGGAAAATTAAATTTTCTTCGGGACTTGTCATGTAATATTTAATTTGTATTGCGGAAAAATAGCCATTATATTTCCTTCTATTTGAACCTTCTGTACAATGTCTCATTTCCGCTCATTTCCTTATTTCTGTTGAAAGGACATATCTGTCATACTTGACAGATGAATTACAAAGTTCTATTAATTTTTCCTTTGTTTCAATTTCTCATTTCGAGTTTTTGGACGGAATGATATAAATCATATTTTCTATTTTTAACAAATATTTCTTCTTTATAAACAATTGAAAATAAAATAACTTTTTAAAATGTTTTTATTACTCGTAATTTGAGTGGCAGCAATGAAAATTTTAAGTACATAATTCTTTATAATAGTATTGATATGTTTTTTCGTACATATAGCAGTGAAAGGAAAAGACAAATCTAAATTTTTGTGGCATAACTTATAAATAATAAATATAACATTGCTGATATCTGTAAAATTATGGAAATTAAAATTTTATTGCCGTCGAAGTGAGTCGATCCACATCCTGACGGTGGGATACAGAGGAGGTTCTCAAGTATTTCTTTTCTATTTTTTTTTTCGTATTTAACTAGTTTTTCACTTTTATCGCTTTTATCTTCTCTACTGGTCTTCTCTGTGTACTGCTCCCCTGAAGTTGCTGATATCTTTCAATGGACGGTAGAAGATGATCTGCATGGTAGCGACCATCATCCTATCTGGTTGTCGTTGCAGGAACGTGCGACTATTTCCGAATGCAAGCCACAGAAATGGATTCTCAGTAAGGCTAATTGGACACAGTTCCGTTCTCTGTCTGTCTTCAGAGAAACGGGCAGTGTCCAAGAGAGGGTCGACCATCTGACCCAGATGATTCATCACGCCGCTGAAGAATCCATTCCGAAAACATCTATATTTCCGCGAAGACCTCATGTCCCCTGGTGGAACGACGCATGTCGATCTGCCATTCGGGCAAG